>ML778077.1:988287-1021064 GCA_009831015.1 Picea engelmannii | reverse complement strand
TTCCTATAAAGCTTGTTGTGTTTTATTGTATGATTCCTTGATCACATACATAGGTTTATATTGAGTTTATGCTATTACTATCACTTTGGTTGGTTGCGTTCTTTTGCAGGTTCATCATTGTATAAGCGTTGGAATGGAGCTAATATGGTGATGGCAAGAGGAAGCGATGTTAAACGGTATGCCACTCATCCCTCTTTCGTTAGTAAATTCAATATCTAAAACTTAAGGAAAGCGTCATGTTCTGGTGTTTTTTTTTTCTAGATCCAGGTGGATCTAGGGAGATCAGTTAGTGTCCACACCTACCGATTAGTCCGATAACACTAGAAAGGTCTTGGGAAACACTATTTCAAGAAGAAGAAAGAAAAATTTTCCAAAGACAAAGAAGAGACGAAAGGAAATACCAAAGAAATGAAAGACAAGCTCGAAGAGGACAAGAGCAAGGTGGGAATTGAAGTTGGACGAATACAGAGGACCAATCACTAGAAGCAATAGAAAAAATATGTGCACCTCATAAATTGAAAAACATCCTCTTAAAGAAAAGGAGAAACTTTTAAGCATGGCTGATAGAGAATACAAAAGAGAAGAAAAACATGAAGAAAGACGAGAAGCAAGAAGACATGAATAAATACATGGAGAAATATGAGAAGAAAGGCACGAGGAAAGGAGACATGAAGAAATACATGAAGGAAGACGAGAAAAAAAGTATAGAAACCTAATAAGGGCAAGAGACTCCCCCCTTGACCTTCGAGGAGAATAACATGAGCTCCTTGTTCTTCCTAAAGGTACTTTGAAGACATTTTCCATAGATGAAACGATTGATGGTAAAATACATGTTGATTTGTTTTTGGATGTTTTTGATTTCCATCTTATCAAACATGATGATGTGATGCTAAGGTTGTTTCTCCAAACTTTGTTGGGCCAAGATTATGAATGGTACACATCATTTCCCACAAGATCAATCGACTCATTTGATGATATTGAAACAATGTTCTTAAACATGTTTTCTCCTCCAGCCACTTATCATACTCTTCTTACCAAATTCACCTAAATCTATCTAAATAAAAGTGAGAGGATAAGATATTTCAATTTTTGATTCAATAAAACATTGAATAAGATCTATGAAGAAAAGAGGCCTAATGATCCAGTAATACTTGGTTGCTACAAAAATTCCATGTCGTCCAATGTGAAGTTCACTATTAGAGCTTCTCAAGTTGAGACTTTATATGAAGCAATGATCAAAGCTACAAAGATAGAGGAAATCATGATTGAAACAAGCACTGACCCTGCCATTATCCTTGGAAGAGTGCAAAGGTAGATGGATAGTTTGAATATTGTTGATCAAGGAGTGTCTAGTTCAAATAAGAATGAAGAGAAAAATACATGGCCTGGTAATTACAAGACTAAGAAGGAATGATAATTACATTCTTAATATGAGGATTTCAGCTCCATAGAAAAGAAGGAACCCTGCCCAAGAACAAAGAACGAGGTTTGAAAATGTCAACAACCAACAAAGACAGAGGGTTCCCAAACTGCCAACTCTGAATGCAGTAATACTTGATGAGCCATACAATGAGAAAATGGTCAAACCAAAAAATGATTATATGCTAGAATAAATTTTTTAATCTATACAACTGGATGGATGGATGCGAGACATCCATGTATATAATTGAACAGGATGAAAATGATCCTATCTCATAATAAAATGTTGTCCAGACACAAACACTTGTGAATAAGTCCATGAATAAAGAGAATTTTGAAAAAGAAAAAGAAAAAGAAAAAGATAAGGAGAAAGAGAGTGATAAAAGTAAAGTGACCAACACAGAAGTAAAAAAGCAAAAAAATACTCTCAATCCCCTTCATATGATATACAATGTTGTTGACGATCTAAGCAAATTAAGAATTACTCTTCCTTTTATAGAACTAGTAAAAATTCCCCAACTCAGGGAAAACATCCTAAAACTATTGGACAAGCCAGCTGGGAGAATTGAAGCAACTATTACAAACCCGAAACTGAGTCAGAATACATCAGCGGTGAAATTAAGAGGAAAAGTTCCCCCTTTCTACATTTCAATCGAGAATCATGACGTTGTGCTCCACAACTATTTGGTAGATTCTGGTGTGACAAACAACATCGTTCCTTTGGCATAGATGGAGGCACTTGGCATGATCTGCACCAAGTAATATGAAACATGCGAGAGATTCTATGCAATTGATTCCAGGAAGGTACCAACATATGGAGAAATTAAGGATTTTTATTCCTGGATTACCATCGCTCCTCATATCATTACGATTTTCACTATTGTAGTGGTGGACCTACCTCCAGCATACAAAGTTGTTCTTGGAAGAGATTGGTATTCCATTATTGGTGGATATATAATGAATGATGGAAGTTGTATGATGTTTCCTGACAAATATGGAGTGATGATCAAGGTTCCTCGCGAACCCAGGAGACCGTTTTATTTCAAAAAGAAGGATAAGGAATTGATGGAAGATTATATAGATGTTGGTATTGGGAATTATTCCATCCTGGATATGGAGAAAATCGAGGACTTAAATATTGAATATAATTACTTTCTCAGGTATTGGAGAATGCCATTTGATGGAGCTTGTTCAAGCTCATAGAGTGGAGTTGTGATTGTACTCAAAATCCCTAAGAAGGTTGTATACCCACATGCCATCAGACTTGAGTTCCCTTGTAGAAATAATGAAGCAGAATATGAATCCCTAATTCAAGGGATGATCCTGGTGCTAGAAATGAAGATTGAACATTTGATTGTGACCGGGGACTCAAAGTTGGTAATAAATCAGATCACTCATAAGTTTAAGATTAAATATGAAAGGATCAAGCTATATTTCAAAAGAGTGAATGAATTAATGGAGGCCTTTAGTTCCTTCAATATATATTTTATTCCAAGGGATAAAAATCAGAAATCATATTATTTAGCATTGGTAGCTTCATTGCCAAATCTAGATGACATCAAAAGTGAGACATATTTTCAAGTGAAAAGAGTTTTTCGACCCTCAATGCCAGATAACCAAGATTACATCCAAGTGTTTGAGAATGATGAAGACTTAAATTATTTTTTGGAAAATGAAAATGATGTTGAAGATAATAATATTTCTCCTGTTCCAAAGAATCGTGTCCAATTTGAGTCTCTTTTCACAAGAGATAATCATACAAAAAGTCTCAAGGAAGAAGTATCAGTCTAGAAAGTACAAGAAACGAAGAAATTCAATATTGGAACTGATAGTTCCCCGAAGTACGTAAATTTGGGAGTTGATTGTATGTCTGAATAAATTGATTAATATATCTCCCTTTTCAAAGAATATTTTGATGTTTTTTTCTTGGAGTTATGATGACCTGAAAAAATATGATAAATCAATATTTCAACATATTATTCCATTAAGAGAAGGAGAAAGGCCCTTTAAGAAGAAAATAAGAATGATGAATCCCAAGTTAAAAACATTGGTGAATATCAAGTTGGATAAATTGAAGAAAGATGGAATAGTATATCCCATTAGACATTTTGATTGGCTCTCAAACCTAGTGGTTGTAAGGAAAAAGACCGAAGAAATTAAGATGTGTGTAGATTTTAGATATCTCAATAAATCAAGTGTAAAAGACAATTATCCTCTACCTAACATGGAATTCCTTCTTCAACAAGTTACTGGGTCTGCTTGTATGTCCATGTTAGATGGATTTTCTAGATACAATATAGTTTTAGTTGCATAGGAAGACATGCCTAAGACGACTTTCATAACACCTTGGGAGACGTATGTGTATGCTCAGATACCATTTGGTTTGAAAAATGATGGAGCTACTTTCCAAAGGGATATGGACCACACATTCGAAAGTTTGATAGGAATATTCATGGCGGATTACCAGGATGATCTAATGGTCCATTCAAAGGAAAGAAAATAACATATTCATCATCTAAGGAAAGTGTTTGAAAGATGTATATTATATGGGGTTTCTCTGAATCTTTGATGTAGTTGAAGGGAAGTTGTTGGGTAATATTTTCTATAAAGAAGGAATTCATATTGATCTATATAGGTCAGGGCTATCATTGAACTCAATCCTTAGTCTTCTAGGAAATGAGTGCAATCATTGTTTGGAAACATAAATTTTGTGTTGAGGTTTGTTCTTGATTATGTGAGCATAGTAAAACTGATTAATCTATTGTTGAAGAAAGACCAAAGGTTCAGATGGACTTCAAAAACACAAGAGGCATTTAATAATATTAAAAGATAAATTACTACAACGTCGGTGCTCATCAGTCTAGATTCTCAAAGGGACTTTATCATGTATTATTTTTCTACAGAAAGTGTCATGGCATCAATCCTTACCCAAATAAATGTTAAAGGTGAAGAGTTACCAATCAACTTTATGAGTAAGACTCTCCATGACTACAAATTAAGATACTCAAAGTTGGAGAAGCAAGCCTTGTCTCTCGTGAAATAAGTAGCTCATTTTCAGACCTATATTTTAAATTCCCATGTCATAGCATATGTTCCATCCTCCCCAGTAAAGATGCTTTTGAACCAACGACTAAGAGAAGGGAAATGAGTGAATTGGATGGAAAAAATTTAGGAGTATGACATTGAAATAAAGCCTTTGAAAGAAGTCATAGGGAAATGATTGTGCAAACTCATTGCGGATAGTGATGCCTTGAATGGAGTGATTTCAGTTTTAATTGGAAATCCTATATATGGTTTGGAGTGGTACAAAGATATTGTATTCTATTTAAAATCTGGTCAATTTCCCACCAACATGAATCCAAAGGAAATAAGAGATTTAAAGATGAAGTCAAGTCAGTATGTGTTGATTGCCGAAATATTGTTCAAAATAAACTATGATGACATGTTGTTGAGATGTGTAGATGAAAGGAAATCCCAAGAACTGATACAAGAGTTTCATGAAGGAATATGTGGAGGACATTGTGCACATACTACTACAACAGATAAAATAATAAGAGCCAAATATTATTGGCCATCAATTTTCAAGGATTCATATGTGATGGTGAGAATATGACTTCCCTGTCAACAATTCTCAAGAAAAATGAAGAGATCTGCAATGCCTTTGCAACCCATATCAGTAGAAAAACCATTCAAACAATGGGGGTTAGATGCCATTGGGTCAATAAACTGAAAATCAAGTAAGGGGCACATGTATATTCTCACTGCTGGAGACTATTTCAAAAAATGGAAGGAATCAACAACATTGAAAAAGGTTGATTATGATGAATTGATTAAATTCCTCAAGGATAATATCTTGTCAAGATTTGGTGTTCTATAGAAATTTATTACAAACAATGGTTCAATTTTCATTGGATCAAAGTTCACAAAGTTTTTCAGAGAATATGGTATTGTGATGGGACAATAATCAAATTATTATCCATAGGGAAATGGCCTTGCCGAGTCTACAAACAAGACATTGATTCAAATCCTAAAGAAGACTATTGATCAAAATCAGAAAAATTGGCACTTGAAGCTGACATACGCTTTATGGGAAAGAAGAATGAGGCCAAAGGATAGCACTGAGATGTCTCCTTACATGTTGGTTTATGGAAAGGAAGTGAATATACCAATTACCCTTGTATTGAATGCTTTGAATTATGTAGTCAACGTGGAATACACTGAAGATACTCCCCCTTTGTAGAAGATATTGAATCAATTGTTGAGATTAGAAGAAGAAATAAATGAGGCTTTGAAGAAAATATCATAGAGGCAACAAAATGTTAAAAAATATTTCGATCAAAGTGAAACAATAATTTTTTTTTAGAAGGTAGAATTGGCGTTGCTCTGGAACAAAGCAAAAGAGAAGCTGTCAATGCATACAAAGTTTGAAGCACTCTGGATTGGGCCTTAACTCATTGAGAAAATTATGGGTTTCAACTCATACATGTTGAAATATTTGAATGGAAAGATGTTGGTGTTTCTTGTCAACATGAAACATTTGAAAAGTTTCTTCGCTTGAGATACTCTCTTTTCTTTGTACATAGTTTTTATTTTTATTTTGTACATCCTCAATGTTTTGACTCCATTTCCCAAAGGATAAAACATTTGGTCATGATATTATGGATTCTTGACAACCCACAGGGGGTTATCATCCCACAGTTGGAGCTAGTTGTTGAACCCCTTTTTTTCTTCCCCTTCACTTCCTCGTTCCCTCTTCTTTATCACCTTTTTTTCCATCTATAAATATTCTTTCCCACATATCCCATAAATCCTTTCCCTTTCTTGGTTTTATTGAACTTACTATACTTAGTCATTTTTTTCCATATTCATGGGTTGGCGACTCCCAGACTCGTGGATGTGTTTTATGTTTCCTTTTCTTGTAATATCAGTCTTCCCCAACACTTAGTTTATTTTCTCTATCATGGACTCGTGGACTTGCATTTTGTGCCTTTTCATCTATCACAAGTTATCTGATAAACCTCAACACTTAAAAATTTCATAGCCACTTCATCTGTTACTATCGAACTCACAAACTCACAGACTTGCATTTTTGTTCCCAACTCTCACTCTGACTCTCCACTATGATGTGTCCCATTCTTTCACATTTCTCAAGTCACATTTAATGCTATTCTTACGGACTCAGTTGATAAATTTATTTATGAAAAGGTCATTAATTAATGATGTTTATATCGAGGCAATTCACATTTATTTCAATTTAATTATTTCATCCAAATAAATATAACTTAAGGGTCACTTTATTGTGCTAAGTAGTATTACAAATAAGTTCACCAACTTGTCGAAGACAACCATGAGAAAAAAATATTTCTACGGGGATACCTTGAAACTGTTTGCCAGAGAAGACTAGAACTACCATTGGTCTAGGTCATATTGGTACTATTCAAAATCATTGGATAAAGAAAACAATAAAGTCTGGACATTAGGGATAAATCTTATTGGTTGCATCCCGAAGGTTTTTGAATGAAAATATATCATCACCTGGTGTGTCGATAAAATTGTTGAGAACAAAATAACCATCCCACTGCAAAGTGAATCGCTTGTCTCACTGGAACCTTCAGTGTTCAAGAAGATGTTGAGATTGTCAGAGCCGAACCTAGTATACAAAGGGGAAGAAGCCATGAATTTTATGAACAACAAAAATAATGGAATGGAACTACTACAAGAGTATCTATAAGATTCCGCCTTAATGTCAGAAGACCTATCTAGGATTCATGTTATTTATTTAGAATACCTATATAAAGAAATTGTTTGGTTATTCACTCAAATTATTCGTCAATATTATACAGTAACTATTCCCGATTGGAATTGTATATATTGCATTTCACTATTCACGAGAACACAATCTTCGACTAGGCAAGGATTATCTCAAATGAAGTCACTACACAGCTAATAAATTTCAATAATGAGAAGAAATTTTATATGGCATCTTATTTGGTGTTCCCCATCACCTACTGTCATGTTTTTAAGGGATTAAGCATTGCTAAAAGGGTAAACTCAAAGGTGGACCTTGTAACCATGTAGTATCAAGATTTGTGGAGTAAAAAGGTTGACCACCATTTCTATGAAGTATATAATAATTTCATGTCTGAGTTTAAAAAGTTATTATTTGGAGAAGATACTTCCTAATTCTCGTTGGAAGCCTCAACATTTATGAACAGAAAAGGAGTTGTTGAAAAAATGGATGATTATAATATCATCATGGTTTTTGGTTCTCATGAAAAACCCATTTTTCTTCCATATTATGTGTCTAATAAATGGTTTGTTATAGAAGTGGAAAGAAAATACAGATTTTGATTTCATACCTTTTACGAGAAAAGAAAAAATCAGTTCATCTCTCTTCCCCAGAAGGTTGGAAAAATTCTCATAAGAGGAATTGATAAGATTGATGAATATGATTCCTATTTCGACCATTCCAACATGAGGTATGCAAAGCATATCAAGGGGTTTGACCTTGATCACCTTTTTTACAATCATATAGTTGCAGTCGGGCTCTACCCATCACTCATCAACACTCTTATATATGGATAAGAAGAGGGTGATAGTCATGACCCTAATTTTCAAGAAGTTGACATAAATCATGGTGATATATAGATTATCATAAACACTAATGAACCCCATAAGGAGAGAGGAAATCCCTCCAATTAAAAGAGTACTCAATCACCCATTGTTTCTTGAAGAAGTGTTCTACCCAAGGTAAACCCTTAGCTTGAAATGAACCAACAAAGAAAAACACAGAGCAATAATTCAGGGGATGATGAAGAGAAAAACCCTCCTCAGAGGAATTTATAAAATCCCCACAAATTAAAGGTCAAAAGGAAAAGAAATAATTCTCAGCAAGGGGGAGGAGAAATACATGCACCTGAAACTGATATGTTGTTGGATGACATGGACCTGGATGTGTATATTGAGAATATTATCTTCCCAGACGAAGAAGAGCATTTTGCAGAAAATGTATCGCATATTTCTACACTTGTTGCCCAAGATGAGGCTTTTTATGATGAAGAAACGTTTGTTGTTTAAAATGCCTCATTTGATAAAGATTCTAAGAAAATTATTTTTGAGAGAACCTCAAGGAGTAAGAGAGGAAAAATGTGGTCCACCATTGATGCTCCAAACATGTTACCATCAAAGTTGTCCTCCATTCACAAGGTCACATGGGATGAACTGGAATTTTCAATTGCTAATATGAAGGAGGAAAATGCTCGACTAAAAGAAAGAATCAAGTAATTAAAAGAAAATTTTATGCCTCCACCGATTGTGGCCACCCCAATTGCCATGATTTGACCTAATAAGAGATTTCAAGAAACCCCAAGATCAATTTCAAGAGTCAATGAGATTTCAAAATTGATTATTGCCACTCGACATTTTGTCGAGGAAAGGATGTCATTGATTTTAGAGTTATGGGATATGGAAAAGATATTTTCCTCTCTCAGCCTAAGAGTGAAGAACACTATGGAATATTTGGGTGCAGATCTGAAAAATGATGAAGGTTTTTATGTTGATGGAATTGCAATTTTTGCAGAAAAGGTCTTAGCAATAACATACCAGATGAGAAAACAAGAATATCTACCCTACCAGAGCCGTATCAAAAAATTAAAGGCCTGTTGGATTGAAAGAAACAATGTTTTAAATGGATTGTTAATGGAATTAGATGACGTGTCACAAAAGAGAACATAAGCATATTCAAAGATTATTGGTTTGGATATTACTGGAACTACCATTGAAGTCTCAGACTTGAAATTCATTTCAAATTCAATGCTTGAAATTCATTTCAAATTCAACAAAAATTTGAGGAACAAATTGAAGGACTGAAGAAATCATCAACCGAAACGTTTGACACTATGGTTGAGTTCACACATGATGACATCGACAGTTGCCTTGTTGACTATACCAATAAAAATGAAGAGATTGAAAATACTTTACAACAATTATCTATTGAATATAGAGAAGTTGAGGGCGAGTTATTTAATATTAAAGGGAAATAATAAGTGACCATTGTCCCGTTATGGGACTATATTAAAAAATGGTTAAACAACTCTATTTCCAAGATTTTTGAAATATCGACAGAAGAAGTTACAAGCTTCCCTCTAACTGCCACAAAAAAGAGTACAAAAGACACAACAACAAGCAAGTAAAGATGAGATATTCTATCATAGTAAGTCTATGTTGATCACATACTTCTTCCCTTATCATTTTTTCATCCATTTATACTTCTTCTTTAAATAGAAACGTATAACTGAATCCTGATAAACTTCTCTTTGTCTTCTTTTCAGATTTTGTTGTTTGAGATCCGCCCATGCTCCTCTCTCTACTTCATACTTTCTTGTACATGTTTTCTCTATGGTACACGGGTGCCCCAATCCCAGTCCATTGGAAAAACGCCTAAATTTCATGCATTGTAATAAACATTATTATTTTTTGAGAAATCCCAGAGAACTAATTCAGGATCAATTTTGACTGTATTTTATAACTCAAAGTCTCGAGTGTAAAGTATTTGAAACTGGTCTATCATAATCTTATTTTGATCTCCATAAGTATTACTCTTTAAAAGTTCTCTCATGCAATGAACCATCTTCTTTTATTTTGAATGTCATCATAATTTTTATTTCTGCTATGATGGATGTGAGGAAATTTTTATTTTCTCTAATGTGTGATGTTTGAGATTCCTGGTCCACTTCTCAGGAATTCTCTTTTATAAATATTCTTTTACTTTTCAACATTTTGATTTTTCTTGAGTATTAAAGATTGTATTGTATTATGTGATATGGTCCCATATTATTCTTGATTTGAAATTACGAAAAATATCATAAGCCAAATAGGAGTACCACCTCTTTAAAAATGCAGTAGGATTCATATCCTCATGAGGTTGTCATTTCGGTTCTAACGGATTCAAGCACCAAAAATTATATTCCCCTTGCGCTATCTTGAATCTTCTAAGGAACTAGGTGGATTTTCTAGGGTTTGTAATGGACAACCCTAACTATCACCCTAGTTTCACTTACACTTTCTCCAGAGAGTCCTTAATTGACCCCATATGCCCAAAAACATTAGTAGGCACTAGTCTTTTATCATCTAGTCAATATTAAGTTTAATATTATAGATCTTATCTTTGTTTTAGGGTAAATATAGGATTTATTTAACTTAAATTTAATTGTCAGACACAAAATACCCTAGAGGTGCAGGGTTTTGGTTATATTTTGTATCTAAAACCCTAAGGTTTTCTTGCATGTGTTTGGCCTAAAATCATCTCTCTTGGAAAATCAACTTATTTGGTTTATGTTAAAAAAAAATTAGGGATGAATTTTTTGGTTTTATTGGTTGTTATATGCTCTTGAATTTTCAGAATTATTAAGTTACTTAATCTCTAGTTTTGTTCCTTATTTTAGCCCTAAAATTCACTTGTTTGTAATCTATATAAGTGGCTTAGATACACTGTTATTATAGCTTGTTTAATGTTGTAATTTATTTACCTTTTATAAAAGTTTTTAATATACCTAATTAATTTTAATATATGGACTATTTGGGGGTAATTTTCCATTATATAGTCACTCAATGAAACCTCTAAAAAAACCCTAAAGAGAGAAAACCCTAAATCTAAAATTTACTTTGAATAACCACCTAATATACAAATCGTATATCATAATTTTTTGGTGGTGATTTGATTAGTTACATAAGTGGCCTAGGACATTAATTGTCTTTCTTTAGGAACTCTATGGGCTACTAGGTAAGCCTCCCTTTTGTTGGATTCACCCTTCACTAAAATGAGGGAAGTCGTTGTCTAGGTGACAGTGGAAACACTTCTAATGTTCTACTTGTCTTTGTACCTTATGACGGATTTCCACTAAGGTGAAATATTTTATGATAACATAATGCATTTTCTCTTCTGGGTTGGGATGGGCTCCCCATGGACTTGGAAATATAGGTTTTGGTCAATTTAATTGCTTAAATTGATGAACATTAATTTTTTTAGTACCATATTTGTTATTTCCATTGGTATGAAGGTTCATCAAGGTTATAAGGTCGAGATTGAGCAATTTAAAGGCAAAGGGTGAACTTCTAGAGCCACTGAATAGTAAAAGAGCCAAGTTATTTCGAGGTCGATCAAAGAAAACGAAAAAAATCCATGCCCTTTTGTGCCAAAGGTAATACTTAAGAACTCATGTGCTTATCAAGAGTTAAAAAGAATCTTATTGTTCCCCAAAACGACCTAAGTGATTATCCCTAGAGATTATCATAGGACCGAGTCTTAGGAATCAAGCGTCAACGAACTCGTGGGATCCCTCCTCTAAAATGGTTTTCAAGTGGGATTGATCAGTGATCCAAATCTCATTGTGCACTTGACCTTTTAGATCAACGGTCCAGATCTGTCACAGAGAAATCCCTGATCATCCCTATGACGACGTCGTCATTGGTGAAATGAAATGAGAGTTCACCAACGTGAGTTATATCCTAGGGGCCGACGACGACGTCTTGGCCAGGTCAACCTTACACGTGGAGCCAACTCAGAATCCCACCCAGGAAACATGAAGGGAAAGATGGTAGCATGGCATGCCAACAGAGCACTGTCAAAGTGAACTAGAAACTTCCATGTGGACATAGGGAACCCTCCATATACGTAGGTCCACATCTTAAAAATGGGTGAAACATGTCTTGTCATTCCTACCACATCAAAATCATCGTGGACCATTATAAATATACCATGTGTCCATAGTGAAATCAATATGACTTTGTCAAGGCCTTAGCCGATTGTGGTTTTTGGTTGAGCTAGATAAATGGCTCTCCTTGTCCCTTGACGAGAGATCAATGGTGGAGTTCATGGTGGAGGTTTTCATTGGTGAAATGTAATGAGATTTCCCCAGTGCTAGTTATATCCATGTGTTGATGATGACATCGTCATCAAATAAATGAAATGAGAGTTCACCAGCATGAGTTATCGCCAAGCGTCAATGAAGACAATGATAAAGAAAATGAAAGATGTGACCGATCAACAAATTATAACTGATCAGGTTTCAGATCAATGATCCAAATTTTATTTCAAGTTTCAAGGTGTATCGGTCTCATCAGGCCACAAATTGATGACTCTTCTTATTTTTCAGAGAGAGATCAATAGTGGAGGTCGTCGTCGGTGAAATGCAATGATCCTTCCTCGACATGAGTTATTTCCTAGTGCTGCCAATGACGACGATAAAAAAAGGAAATATATGACCTATCAATGGCTTAGATATGATTGGGATTTGGATCTGGATCAATGGTAACGATTGCTCGCCAATATGGATATGACAACTGTCGAGTCTCGCTATCTCTATAGTTGTAACTTCAAGTATTTTGAAGCAGAATAAATGATTGTAGGGAATTTTAAGGAGTAGGGAACGATGGATATTTTGGCTAGAAAATATCCATCTTCCCCATGATCTCAGCATAACAGAGAACCAACCGATAAAAGTAATTTTTACAATTTTACGTAAGGGGGAAACCATTCAAGAATCAATCAACAATAAATAGTTTCAAGAAACTGGAAGTGGTTTCAAGAATTATTTTAGGGAATGAGAGAGAAAAATAAAACACAATGAAAGTGCTCATTTCTAAGGTCAACATTTTGGGGAATTTGACATTTTCTTATACCTGAAGTTTTTTTTATCAAAAACCTTGAGCACAGATAGATGGTAAATGCAACAGGAAACTAGAGATCCATCCCTTGCGTTATTGTTTCATTTTGTAATTCCTTTCTTATAGTATTTGTGTTCTTGCAAAGCATCACCTTCCATTTTTCTTTTCTTTGTATCAGATCCGAATTATGAAAGCTGAGACAACAGGTCATTCACCATGTTCAGTGTTACTGCATGATGTTTGGTTATGACATAGAAGTGAGTTTGTCTGAATGTATGACCATTTCTTGTCATTTATTTATGCATTTAAATGATATGCAGAGTGTACCTCCAATATTTAAATATATGAGGATGTTAATTGTTTGAAGTATGTTTTTATTGATCTATATGCGCTTGTTAGAGCTACTAAATTCTTAATTGCTCAACACACTATTCTTTTTCCATAAACTACATGATTCATTCTTAGTAGTGACCTGTACATTTATCATGTTTTTCTTCTAATTCACCACTTCATTCTTCTTTAAAATTCGATTGTTTAAAACTCTCGTAAACATATGCCTTTGAGATTTTATAGAATTTTTCATCTAAGATGACATTGTTTGAGGCCTATAATTTTGAGAAAGAGAGAGGGAAAAACTTCCCAAATATTGCACAATTACCTTATTAAAAAAATAGCTTTAAGAATCATCTTGAGTCTTAGCTCCTGGGGTTCCTTGAGATCATTCCAACAACATCCTGGAACAACTCGAGGGATAACATCTGAAATGGCACCATTGTCAGGGACATAATTTGAAGAAATCTTCCGTGGGGATATGACATTGTAAGTTTTGAGCCTTTATGGTGAAAATGACTCAGGCACTTGGATGTTAATATTTCACCTGGTAACTCCACATAAGGACAACCTGGCCTATGCCATAAGATACACTAGAATCCACCCTGATCCTGATCAAGTTCTAGTCTATTCAGATCCAGAAAATCTTGTGACCTAGAGAAATATTAGAGAACATAATATTTCCTCTTTTTTAGGTAATCCTAATATAGAAATATCCCCTTCTGTTGTTCATCAAAATGTTGAATTACTTTATTGAATTGATATACCTGAATATTATCTTTTTTCTTCAAAATTTCCTCTAGAGTAGTTGATAGAACTCCATAATTCCCCTTTAGAATTTGGTCAAGAAATAAGTTCTCCTTTTTTAGACTTCTTGAAAATTCATGTTGCTCCTCTGTCCTTTGAATCCCATAACATCATTTTATAAAATCTCATGACTGGCTTAGATGGAGGAAGACCTAGGGGAAATCAACCTCTGCCTACACCACCTATAAATGCTTAGGTCACTGTCATATTTTCCCCATTGAATCTACCCCAAATTACCCATGACCTCCCTGCGAATTACATGAAATATCTGCCAAACTTTGATGGGGATAAAGATTGCCTAGTTGAAGAGCATATGAGTTATTTCCACAACTTTATAGATGACCAATGTTTAGAGCATGATGATGTCTTCATGAGGATATTTTTCCAAACTTTAGAGGGAGATGTTAGAAAGTGGTTCAGAGAACTACTTGTTGCTTCAATTTATAGTTGACCAGCTCTAGAGGTTTACTTTATGAGACAATGGGGTGAGAAAAGGGATAGCCTATACTACCTAAATGAATTTGTGTCACTCAAGAAAAGGGCCAATGAAACTGTTGATGATTTCAATAGAAGGTTCAATAAGATCTATAACAAATCCCTAGAGATATAAATCCATCACAACCAACATCCAAAGTCACATATGTTGGGGCATTTGCTGTTGATGTTTCCATGGTGTTGAGGGAAAGGAGATCCCCAACCCTTCTTTTGATGCAATAGGATGAAATATACATGGAAGGAAACATGATTTAATCAAGTAAAATGAAGAAAAATTAGGATCAGGCAGAGAATAAAAAGGCCAGGGAAGACTGTGGTACTTATTATCCAAGTAGAGACTCCCAAGAAACAAACATGGATGGAATGTCCAGGCTGGTCAGGAACTTGACAAATAAAATGTCAAGATTTGAGATAAAACAGAGAAATAAAAATAGATCTCCTTAAGAGGGAAGGATAAAGAATCCTAATCCTAATCAATTCAATAGACCTCGACCTAATCCACATCACATGAGAAGGGAGAGAACAAATGAAGAAGAACCCATCCAACCCCTTGTAAAAACCAACAATGATAACAACCTTGTTGAAGAAGTAGTGGATGAGGAATATGTTGAATACATAGAGGAAATACACCTTCTCCAAGATGGGAATGATGCCATACATATAAATCAAAATGACAATGAAGAGTCTCTATAAAATCCTAGGAAATTGGTGCCTAGCAATCAATGCAACAAAGGAGCTTTATCCTCATCTCGGTGCATAATTTTTTTTGATGCACTACATGATGAGATGCATAATAAGTATGATCTCAGGCCTCAATTTTTTTTTATTTGTTTTAGACAGTCAAACTCATGCTAAGAAAAATGTTCCAAATCAGTCCTAAGATAAAGCTAAAGAAGTTCTAGACATCCCTAAGGTAAATGAGGTTTTGGAGCCCGTGAAAAAATAAAAATAAACTAAATAAATTGAGGAATTAGTTTCACCTTTCAATATTGAACGTGAACTATATAAAATCAATATTCATGTGCCTTTGGTGGAGCTAGCTAAAACCACCTCATACCATAAAAAAATTGAGAAATTTATGCACATGAAGGGATCAAGAAGTCCTCCTGATACTTTGAATGTACAATATGAATGCCACACAATATTTTTTTCCCCTCACATTGATGAAAAAGAGGAATTTGTGGCATCCTTCTATGTAACCTTAAATATCCATGATAAGATGTTGCATAATTGTATGCTGGATTCTGGTGCATCACACAACCTTATGCCCAAAATAGTCATCAAAACATTGGGGTTGGAGATAACTGGGCCATATCATGACCTTTATTCTTTTGATGTTAGAAAAGTGAAATGTTATGGGATGATCAAGGACATAGTTGTCACCCTAGCCCAACTTCCTATTGAGAGAATTATGATGGACATGGTGGTGGTTGATGTACAAGCTAATTATGGTATGCTACTTTTTAGAACATGGGAACGAAAATTGGGAGGCACTATGGATATGGATATGACTTATGACACTGTACCATTTTTCATAGGATAGATCAGAAGGTTGTATCGAGAGGCAAAGTTTGCTTATGTGGTCAGTGACCGGAACAACCCTGTGAACCATCCCATATATAATGTTGATGAAGATTTGAGATGTTGTATCCTATATGTAAATGAAGATTACAATGAAACCCCAATTCTTGCAGATCCTCTTGTAAGTCCTATTGAAGAGATAAATGATATATGGAAAATGTTTTTCGATGGGGCATACTCAAAAGAAGGAGTTGGGGATGGTATAATTCTCATCTCTCCTACCCGAAAGGAAATCCATTTGTCCTACAAGCTAGAGTTCGAGGCCACAAATAATGTGGCTAAATATGAAGCCTTCATCCTGGGTTTGGAGGCAGCAAGGAAGATGAAAATTACCAACTTGGTGGCATTTGGAGATTCAGATCTAGTTGTACAACAAGTAAAAGGTTCCTACCAAACAAGGCATCCAATAATGAGGGTGTACACAAATAAGGTATGGGATATGATTGATAATTGTTATGAAGCTTTCGATATTTTTGTTGTTTTAGGATAGTTTAATAAGCCAACAGATTCCTTAGCAGTAGAGGATAGTACCTTTAAAGTACCATCCACTCCTCAAGTTAAATATGAGATTGAGATGAGATACAAAACATCCATCCCTAACAATATCAAATACTGGAAAGTTTTTGAATATGGCTAGAAAATCAAAAGGTTCATAGAAGTGATATATCAGTTTGAAAATACGGATATGTATTCAAATGACGAGGGAGATATCAAACAAGAGATTGGTGAGGAAGATTAAGAGACCCTTGAATTTAGGAATTAGATGGTTGAGCATAAATTCTTGTAGCTCAATAATAACTTCATTCCCAAAGGACTGGTGCCTTTAGAATAGTTTTTTCATAGAAATGATGTGCCTTTCAAACTAGTTGTCCTCCCAAGGATGATAGCATTGAGGAATACAATATTGGGAAAAAAGGAGTCTAAATATATTAAATTGTCCAAAAATATTCTTGTTGATCACATGGTAGAATATTTGATGGTGTTCAAAGAGTACATGGATGTCTTTGCATGGATATATGAGGACTTAAAAAATTATGATACCAGTATCATCCAACATCAAATACCCCTCAAACCTGGTACTAATCCTTTCAAGCAGAAAATCAGGCAAGTTAATCCTCTTATTTTTCCCACCATTCAAAAATAGGTGAGGAAATTATTAGATGCCCAGATTATTAGTCCCTTAAGGTACTCTGAAAGGGTAGCTGATTTAGTTCTTGTGAGAAAAATAACGGTGAAATAAGGCCACGTGATGCAGGAGCATCATCGTCATTATTAATGAATTTTGGTGGAAGATGACTTATCATCCAATGCAACATAATTTAAACTAGTTTGGATCCCAAGGAGAGTGCGCCAATTTAATTTTGAGGTTGTTGTAATTAAAGATCCCATGAGATATTCAGGATAGAGCCATTGTATATAAGGTAATTGTCTTTAATTCATGTAGGTTGTAAATACTTTGAGCGTCGACTCATGTCTGAATTGTAATTGTTCATTTATTGAAATCAACTTAGTGGTAGGAAGCTTTTAATTGTGATATGAAATCACTAGAATAGTCTGGAGGGAAGGCTCGAGAAGCCCCTTCATGTATAAATCAATGTGTTCTATTCCTAGAAGAGGGTGCTGAAGTTTATTGAAACTTTTGTAAGTTATTGTTGGAGAAATATAGAATATAGGAGAATTGCTTTCAAATCTCAGAGAATGTGGATCTGTTTGTCTCTGTGAATTCGATAAATGTTATTTTGTTATCTCTGTGTTTGTGTGTGTGTATATAAATGTTTCTTTGAATGAGTTCTAAATGTTGTTGTAAGTTTCAATTGTTTCTTTTCTGAGAATCTTAGTCAAAGGAGTACATAGTGCCAACGCAAGGAGTGTGTAGGCCGAACCATTTACAAGTTTAGAATCTCAAGAGATATAGTGCATATTTGCACAGACTAAACACAAAGAGTGTGCCTACACTTAGAGCAGTGTACAATATCAAAGGGGAGACCAATGCACAGATCCAATGCTTTGTTAGGTGTTGATAAATCTCAAGATAGAAGTGCAAGGTGTTCGCCAGAGTTCGAGTCATCCAAGTGACAAAGCTCAAGGAGGGATAGCGAGTGTAAGTCCCTAAGAGGAGAACCCCTTTGTTTAAGATCGAACGAGCGATATTTTTTTGGGAGAAGTTGGAATCCCTCACAGTTGTTCGATGGGGAGAAGGATAAAATTTGTTAAGTGCTAAGTCCTTCAGACTTCGTTGCTCCGACAATTTTTAAGTTGTTCGTTGCAAGGTAGGCCCAAAGATTTGAAGTCCTGGAGTGAATCTCTACTATATATTTTTGGGTGAGCGCGAGTTATTGGATCCCAGAGTGATTCGATGATTTGACACTCCAGGGAAGTTTGATCATTGTTGCGCGAGGTGAAGAATCTCCCGAAGCTCCGAAGCTCAGATATAATCTCGACTGTCAATTAGTGGGACAATGGGAACCATAGATCTCAATCCATTCGGGGTTTGGTTTTCCGTAGGTTTTGGGTGATAGTTGTTGGAGTGAGGAAAATCTCGAAGACCGAAGTCCTAGAGCATCGAATAGACCTTTCTCTAGATGATTGGTCACAAGCCGTGGTCATGTGCACAAGTTTCCTATACCAAACAGACCCTTGTGAAATTAAATTCCGTGTATGTGTATGGTGAGAATCCTGTGGGTAAATTAAGTATAGGGTTCGGTGGGATCCTGAGAGCCACTCTGGCTCCTATGTAGTTTGATCCTAGACCAGGAGGTCAAGTAGGCCCATAGGGGGTGTTGCGCCTCTTTTGCCACCTAGATGAGCAAAACAGAGGTGCTTACAAGCTTAGTTGGGTTAGCTAAATAGGACAGCTGTAAAGGAAAGGGTTAGATAAAGAAATATAAAAGAACAACTAAGAATTAAACTAAGAAACAAAATAACAACTAAACTAGTGAGCATAAGGACATAAGAACAAAGAAACCAATAAGACTCATGTCACCAATGGAAAGGTTTATATTAGTGAAAGAAAACACCAAGAAGAAAGAGGACTATGAGTCCCTTCATCCTCCAAGGGAGGGCTCTTCGACCCCCACAAATAAGCTCTTATTACAACTTTGAATGAAAATGGTGAAAGAATTCCAAGCTAATCCACTCAAGGTGTGAGATGGATTGCCCAATGTAATGGTGCTAGTATACTCTTGATGAGAATATAGGATTCCTCAAGAGAATAGTAGCAGCATAACTTTGCTATTGAATTCCTTGAAAATGAAGTGCACCCATGGCCTTGTTTTATAGCACCTCTTTGAGGTATTGTGCAACCAGCTTGTAGTGTGAAAAGAGGATAATTAGGGCATTTTTAGGTCTTTGACCAGCCACCCAGTCGGATCCAATCGAGATTTGGGTGTCAAATCAACTTGGAAGATGAACCAGAAGTGGGTGGGAGGCCGACCAATTTCATAAATGCGCCGTTCTCAGATGTGCATGGCGTTTAGCGACCACAGTCACGCATAAGGTGCATGTGTGATTTTCCCGCGTTTCTGGATCGCGCATGTGCGCGCGTGCCCTATGTAGTCATAACACACTTTAATTTTATCACTGGTTGTATAGTTTTGGACCTTTTGGAAATTCTTTTGTGGTAATTTTGGTCCATGGGTGACCTCATAACTGTTTGTCAATGCCGGATTCTTGTAACCATTTGCGGATGAAATTTCAGTGATAATAGATGCCCCCTGATGGATGAGGTTAGGAGCATACATATAGTCGAAATTCATCAATGTTTCTTCTACTGAGAGTGCCATTGTAAGAGAGAGTGATAGTGAGAGTGTCAAGAGTTACCCGTTGGAGGGAGAAGGGAACCTGTAGAACCCAACCTTCCATAAGGTGTGTAAAAATAAACTGTGTACAAACGAGGCGGGCATGCCCCATGCTCATGTCATGTAACTCAAAAAAGGAATGGTGTGTTGATGTAGACAACTGCAACGCCCTCAGGGGAAGTTGTGATAAAGGAAGAAGACAATTCTGCAGAGGAACATACTTTGAACAGTAGGTAGTGACATTTGTAAGAAATATCACGGATTCTGTAGGCATTGATAGCCCGACCAAGTTCAGAGGTCTTCAGAAAATATAAGAAATAACTGCAATAGTCGCAAAGTAAGACCCACTGTAACATGAGAAAGTGTTGAAGTCGAATGTTACGGGGGTCAATGACAATAGGGAGCAATTGTGGTTCTCCCTGTGCCGTCTGAGACCTCTCATTGGAAAGGTAATGAGAGTCAAGATGCTGTCGCCCTTCTGGAAAACTGTGTTGATGTCGAAAAAAGTGGGACGTGACTCCCAAAAGAAAAGGGATTCGTGAAATCTACTAGGTGAGGTTAGGAACTGGAGGAGGTACATGGTCGAATTCAAGATGTATGAAGATTCAAGACTGCCCTTGGTTGGGGGTGTATGCGAAGTGTAAGTGTCCGCAACCGTTCAACTAGGTCGAGTGTCAGGGGGACAACAAGACGTGGGATAAGTTGTGCCAGAGGCGGGACAAAGTGAACAAACTCAGAGGGTAGAGGTAAGTGTCCCGTGGGATACTTAGAGTATATGGACGATGTTAACATGGGTAGATGATAAGGAGTTCCCCAACCAAGGGTGACATGGGTTGCGTTTGCCAAAAAGGGAAGAAGGTCGCCAAAGGTGACGACAAAAATGTATGTAAATGCTGGAAACAAAGGCTTTTTACAATTTACCAAACAAATAAAGAATAATTTGGGATGAGTGTACAAATACAGAAATGGGTGCCCCAATGTGATATGGTTGGGCCGGTTAGGGTGCAATTATCTTGGAGAATTGGTGGAAGGTGGGGGCCCCATGGGTGGGTTTCTGTATGAGGTAGATGAAATGGAGGGAAATTCATAGAGGGGCAAACTGATTGTGGATGAAATGGAGGGTTCATGATACTATGGAGGTGCAGGCAAAATAGAACCTTGAAGAGCTAATCTGGGAGTCCATTGGGAAAGCTAGCAAAATGAGGAGAAGGAGTATGTGGATGATTCACAACATGATGTAAGACTATCGAGACTCCCATCCCTAAAGGGTTAAAAAAAAAAGCATGAGTGTCAAAGTGAAAAAGGGTGCTATGAATGGGACAACTCATGTGGGGGAGAGTGCTACCGGGTGACAGTACCTACGATGCAATGGAGGTGTCGGTACTGCAGAGCCAGAGATGGGGATCCTAGAGGCAAATGTCAGAGGGTGTGACTGGAGATGCAATTGAGATTCAGAGGGAATGATTACATGCCAGTGCTGATTATATACCTGAAGGGGTTGCGTTGATGCATGATTACCAAGTACCTGCACACATGAAAACCAAGTACCCGACGTGAACAATATCTGAAGAGAATCGAACATACAAGCATTTATTTGATAATTTTGAACATGAGCATGCGTACTTGGACGGGGTATGAAAAAATGGCGCCCCGAGGGATATGGATAAAAACTGGCCCAGGGACTGTCTTGATGTAGATGATGGGATGCTAATCCCGTGGCTGAAGATGGATCAAAAAACGGACACCCGGAGCTCCCAAAATGGTGTTTGGAAGTTTGGCGGAAAGGCCTATATATAGTTGTAGGGCCCACATTGCCACCTCATTTGTACTTGCTACCAGAGTGACTGGACAAGAGGTATTCAGAGGAGATTTGGAGATTCTGGGAGGATGAGGCAGCTGATTCAGGACCAACAAGCTTTAGGTTAGTGGTCTTATCATCCTGCATAGAAGTAGGTTTTCAATTTATGGGCAGGGCCTGTACGGAGGGCCGTACAGGGGATTTTATGGGTGTGGGCCCCTCAATGCACAGGAGATATGGAAATATGCGTGCACGGGTGTGCGCCTGTTAACCGGATAGCCATGCATGGGTGTGCCCTTAGGGGGGACAAAGGCACGCATGATATGCATGCCTGTTTCCTACATAGCTGCACATGGGTGTGTGGCTGTGTAGTGGGCAGGCGCTGTGATGCGCACCTGTGTTCGTGACAGGGGTGCATGGAGGCGCCCTTGTAGGGTGGGCAGGTGCACACATATGCGCACTTGTGGGATGGACAGGCGCGCCTATGGGGTGAACATGCACGCATACATGTGCGCCTGTGGGTTAAACAACCGTGCCTTGGGGGCAAGGCTGACGGGTGCAAAACTTATCTTTTTTAATGTTTTTTATGGTCAATATGGATGACCTAGGACTGTATTATGTGGTTGCAGGCGATCATTTGCATGATTCTAGTCCATTGGCAAGAGAAATACTGGTCACAGCTGAGGGATGCCGTGGCTATTGAGGAGCTGGGGGTTCGTGCCACTTTGAAAGCTTGTGGGCTACTGAAGTTCTTTGAGTGCCCATTGATACGGGCGCCAGAGTATCTCCTGCAGTTTCTGATCTGGATGTGGAGTCCAAACCTGGATTGCTTTATGGTGTGGGGAGAGCAGATTGCCTTCACTGTGGTGGAGGATATATATTTTCTGACTGGGCTCCCTTTTCGGGGAACGCCCCTACCGGCAGATGTGTCGTTAGCGACCTTGGGCCGGAGGTACTATTCGAGGGAGAACTACATGTCAGGGTCTGTCATGATTATCGGGGCGATGGATGCTTTAGCTCATCGCTGTGTAGCAGTGATGATTGTGAGGGTATATGGGTCCCTCATGTATCAGTGGATCAATGGTTGTCAGCTGAGGGTAATGGGGAGGGCACTGGCCAATGAGCATTTTGCCCGGGGGTTGATGTTGCATGCCAGGATGGTAGGGAAGCTGGATAGATGTCGATCTACAAACTTAGGGTATTTTTCCTTTGGGTCCATCGTGGTGGCCTGGTTTTTGGAGAGGGTGCTGATGTTGCGCCCTAGAATTTTATTGGGCGCTCCTGGTGCATGAGAGCCGCGACTGAGGCGGTGGTCGATGATTTTGGTTCGCCACGGTGGTGGCGAGGGAGGCCATTTTTTCATGGCTGAGGCGACACAGGTGTGGCGGCAGATGCCGTAGGTTATAATGTAGTATCCATACTATGGTGTTGACTTCCGGTGTGATCCAGACATGGTGTTACCTCCAGGGGAGGTGTTTGATCACCGAGGTATGTTTATGAGTTTGATATGTTGTTTTTTGAGATAACATGACATATGTATTTTGTATAGATGTTGATACTATCGTTTGGTTGTTTGTATGTTTAGATGTGGGACCTCACGGGCACGAGGTTGAGTTGATGAGAGCGCCAGCTCGCCAAGAGCTGGGGAGACCACCGTAGGGAGGGCCGCGGACAGGAGAGAGACATTGGTGCGAGGACACCGAGGTGAGACCAGTTGGTGACGAGAGAGCAACCAAGAGACACTATTTTGATGACCCTGGTGCTGGGTCATCGCATGCTCCTTCGGTGGAGGTCGGGGGAGATTTTGAGGATATTCTCCACCACCTGGAGGTGGTGCTATAGGGAATGCCTGAGGGCATGTGGTCGTGCATCAAGGATGAGGGAATCCTAGAGTAGTGTGTGGGAGTTCCATTGATGTGGCGGGCCGTGGTGCGGCAAGAAGCAGTAGCAGGTGCTGCGATGACCGGATGGTTACCTCCCAGTTTGGAGGGACTAGTAGTGGGTGGGGCACCACTGCCTGAGGGAGGGGTAGGAGGTGGTGCACTATAGGCACCTTGAGTGTCGCTCTATGTATGGTTGTATTTTGTATATAGGCTGGTGAGCCCATTTTGGTGTAGTGAGACCAATTTTGTACCGAGGTGCTCCACTGGCCTGCAGATTTTGTATGTGATGTATGTATGTAAAACATTTTGATGGCACTGGTGACCGATTTATATATATATGAGTATACATTTTTTGGGTCTTTGTGATGTTTACATGTGTTTTTTAATGTGTTGATGATGTCTAATCTATATATGTTGTGACAGGTTTTTGATAGTTTTATGTGTGTGTAGAGGTATCTTGATGTGATATATGCCAATCTAACACAATGTTAGCTAAGTTATCTGTAATTTGATTCAATTGTCTTGGAATATGTGTAAATGTAATGAAATCAAAATGTTGAGATAAAAGTCTAACTTGCAGGTATTTGCGAAAGAGGCAAGGATCGCAGACACGGTACACATTGTTGAGCTCGAGGACGACTAGTTGAGAGTCAAGAAAGATGCTACGGTGATGAATGTGATGATGATGGGCATCGGCGAGGAGGCCAATGCCGGAAGTGTACTAAGCTTGGTTGTTGGTTGTTGAACCCAAACATATTCTGCTAGAGTGGAGCAGTTCATGTGAGGGGGTATAGAGGGCCCAAGCTGCTGAAGCGAGATTTTGTGTCCATCGGCTGGCACCGTCAGCGTAACCGATGTGGTAGGCCAGTGGAGGAAGCATCTGTCAATAACACAAATGATACTTTAGATGTGAGGGATGGAAAAAAGATTAAAAACACTATAAAATAAATAACCTAATGTAGAATGGCTATGCTTAGGCGTAAAATTTCTTTAAGTATAACCCGTTGACGGGTTCTTTGAGAGAGAGGCCTTTGGGAGAGGTCAGGATGTATGCGCCTTTGGTGAGGTAATGTTGGATAATGTAGGGGCCGTTCCATAGTGACTCGAATTTTCCATGACCGAGGGTATCGTGAGTGATATAGTAAGCAAGGATGAGGTCGCCTTTGTGAAACGAGCGAAGGTTGACATGGCGATCAAAGGTGGCCTTTGACCATTTTTTGGTTGCCTCATTTTTCTGTAATGAAGATCGACGATCTTCATCCAGGGACTCTAAGTTCAACAAACGCTGCTCCATTGGAGTAGTGTCGGGTAATAGCTCAATTTCGGCACGTAAGGTGGGAATTTCGCACTCGATCAGAAGAGTGGCCTCGACCCCATGGACTAGATGAAATGGTGTGAAACCAGTGGCCATTTTCACGGCTGTACGGTAAGCCCATAACACAAAAAATAACATATGATGCCAATTGGTCTTATGTTTGTTAACTGTGCGCTGCAACATGGTCTTGAGGACCTTGTTGACTGCTTCGACCTGTCCATTAGACTGAGGGTAATATGGTGAGGAAAACTCATGGGAGAATCCCAACCGAGATGAGAGTTCGACGGAAATCTCATTCTCGAAATGTTTCCCGTGATTGGAAACTAGTTGGAGTGGTACCCCAAAGTGGGATATGACGTGATGAAAGAAAAAACGTGCTGTAGTGTCAGCGGTGTTGTTGAAGGTGGGCATAAATTCAACCCATTTTGTGAAGTAATTGACTGCGACAACAATGTATTTGTGTCCATTGCTGGATGGGGGATTACAAGTCATGAAGTCGATGCCCCATTTACAAAAGGGGCCTACAGTAATGACTGGGTGGAGAAGAGAAGGTGGTGCTCGTGCTTTGTTGGTGGAAATCTGACATTTATCGCATTTCTTCACGGCATGAATGCAATCGTGAAACAATGTGGGCCAAAAATATCTGGCTCGGATGATTTTCTGAGTAGTGGACATTCCCGAAAGATGGCCCCCGCACACGCCGCTATGGAAATCATTCAAGACTTTATTGGCCTCATCAATAGTCAAGCATCGATGGAGTATGGTGTCGATCCCTCACCATTATAAGATATATCCGATGAGGAGATAGCGGGGGGCTTGGTGGAGAATACGACAATGGTCATCTCTTGAAAGGTGGTTACTGAACTTTTGGGTTCAGAGGTAGACAAGGAGGTCACCGTACCAAGGATCATCTGAAGTGATGTAAAAGAGATGTTCATCGAGGAAGTTGGTATTGATGGGGGTACTGGTAGTATCAGAGGGGAAGGACATGACCAGTTCGGCGAGGACAAGAGATTTCTTGCTCTTGGGTGTTGAAAATTCAAGATCGTACTTCTGAAGGATAACGATCCATCGAAAAAATTTGCCATTAATTTACTGACGGCTGAGCAAGTATTGCATGGGGTTGGGATTTGCGACGACTTTAGTCGCTCGAAGCAGAATGTAATGATGCAATTTCTGGACTGTGAGGACGACTACAAGGGCTAGTTTCTCTTTGTGTTTGTACTTCAAGGGTGGCCCTGAGAGGTTTTTACTAACGTAGTAAATGACATGCTCACGATCATCATCGTCGATTTGAACGAGAACTTCTGCTACTGAGACAGATGATGCTGATATGTAGAGGATATAGTCACGATTATAGTTGGGTGCACTAATTAAAGGGGCGTTGGAGAGAGCCATTTTAATATCGTCAAATTATTTTTGGGCATGTTCATCCTAGTGAAATGGGATTTCATGGCGGAGTAAGCGAAGGAAACCATGTGCTCAAGTGGCATAGTCTGGGACAAATCGTTGTAAAAAGTTAGCTTTTCCTTGTAGGCTTTGGAGTTGACGTAAATTCCCAGGGGGTGGAATTTCTGTGATGGCTTGGAATTTAAGGGGGTCCACAGTAATACTGCTTTGGGAAACAATGAATCCGAGGAGGCGCCCCGCAGTGATGTAGAACACACACTTGAGGGGGTTCAATCTGATGTTGTACTGATGACACCGTTGGAAGATGATCCATAAATCATCAAGATGTTGGGTGCGTTTCTTAGATCAAGCTATGAGGTTGTCTAAGTATGCGAGGATGATATGAGCCAGATCTTGAAAAATGTATGTCATAGCCTATTGGAAAGTTGCGCCAGCATTCTTTAAGCCAAAAGGCATGACACGATATGCAAAAGTATTCCAAGGGGTAGTGAATGTGGTTTTGTATTGATCGGCTAGGTGGATTTGGATTTGATTATAACTAGAGAAATTGTCCATGAAGGATAGAGCCTCGTGGCCTGCGTAGTCATCGATAATTTGATCGATGAAAGGTGTTGGAAAGTTATCTTTGGGACATGTGTGATTGAGATTGTGAAAGTCCGTGCAGACGCGGACAATGCCCTGTTTTTTGTTAACAGGTACAAGGTTGGAAACCCACGAGGTATAGGCGATGGGGTAGATGAACCCAACCACGTGTAATTTGTCAATCTCGGCTTTAATGGTCGCTGCTTTGGATGGGTGTAGCGGGCATTGTTTTTTATGAACTGGTGTAATGTCAGGCCATGTGTCGATGTGATGTTCGACAATAGAGGGATCAAGGCTAGGCATCTCTGTGTATGACCAGGAAAAAATATCCCGATATTCTTGGAAGAGGGATTTATAGGCGGTGATTTCTTGAGGAGTGCATGCGGCGCCAATGGTGATTTCCTCGACGACTCCATTTTTGATGGAAATATCGATTTTGATGGTTGGGGAAATGTTGGCCATGTTGCCTTCTTCAAAAGCATCAGGTGCAAGAATGGGGTTGTTGAACCAGTCGATATGCCCTGATGGGATAAAATCCTTGGTTTCGATCGTGTATATGGGGTGTTGGTTAGGAGGCGTGGAGGCTTCCTGTGGAAAGAAGAGCGCTCTGTGGTGTAGCACATCCCATGGGTAGTCGGGGGTGTTTAACTCTTCAAGTATTTCCTCATCACAGTGGAATTGGCGGGAATACAAGGGATCGTAAAGAGTGATATCGGTGACTGTCGCCGTGTGGTTGTCCTTGGGTGATGAAGAAGTAGGGGGAACGACGCAATGGGATTGCGATGGTTCACTTGACATAAACCAAATATCGAAGTATTGAGGAGTACCAGTGGTAGGTGGGTGTAAAATTTTCGTAGGGAAATGAATGGGAGAATTGGGGGGATTTGGGGGTGAATCCTCGGATAAGTCATCCAAGAACCATGGAGGAGTTGGGAGTGCCTCAGGTTTAGGAGAAATGATATGAAGAATCTCTAGTGATGAGGTAAGGTCAACCATCGATTCTGTAGGAGGCGCAGGGGTTTGAATTAGAGTCAATTGGCGTTGCCTGTATTCAATGATCATAGGAAATTGGTATGTAAAATGATATAAGGATTCACATAGAGAGCAAGGGCATCTCATACGTTCATTGACTGAAGTCGTGACATAATGGATGTCAATGATTTTTGGTAGGGATGATGTAGCTGGATTGGGTTCATTCTGGAAGCTTTGGCATACTATGACTAATGTTTGCCGGAAGCATGGTAGTGCTGGGAAATGGTGTGTATAATGGCCATATTTTGAACATATAGCACAAGCGATTTTGGTTCACAACCCTTTGCTACTTGAGTGAGGGGTGGTAGCAGCAATACTTGCTACAGTGGCGAGCGTTGATGGTGTTTGATTGAGTGGAATCAGGTTTCGTAACTCGGGTAGAGATGGGAAGTTGTTGGTTTGGTGTCCATCTTTCTCACATAGCACGCAAGGAGGTTGGACGTGTGGGGGAAGTGGAGCTGTGGGCTCCTTCTTCTTTTGCCTGCCCCCAGCTGTGGCAGGGAGGTTAGTGAGTGGGGGTATAGAGGGTATGGTGGGAGTGAGTATGGGAATTGTCATTGGGATTCCTTCCGTTTGGGGGGAAAGGGATGGTTGGGGGACCATCTCTGGTGGATGTAAATACCAAATTGGAATTGCTAACACCATATTAGGGAGGGTAAGCGTTGCGGCTACTTGGAAAGCTTGTACGCCAGGTGGAGGGTAGAAGAAGGGGATTTGAGTAATGGCTTGGGGAACTGTCTCCCAAACTGGGATATGGCCTTGGGGAGAGGTTAAATCGTGAAATGGTGGATTCGACGAGTTCGCAAAAGGTTCATGAGGGGGGAACTCTGTGACTAGTGGGACGTCAGATATGATAGAAGCCTCCTTAGGAGGAAGGGTATCCTCTATGTCAGTTCCATTGGATGATACGACGCATACCTGATTGGAAGGATGAAGGAGCGGTGGTGCACCATGGTAAGTTCCTAACAATGATGGGTCTTTGAAAATTCCGGGACCCATTTCAATGAGTGGGTATGCGTCATGACTCGTGTGGATGAGAGGGAGAATGTTATCGATGTTGGCAGAAGGGTTGGGCTCATAATGTGAAACTTGGTCAATGGTAATGATCTTCTCGTTATGGGGAAACATCATTGTTCGAAAGACGGAAGAGGCAATTGCCTTCATAGCATACATGTAGCTACGACCGAACAAGATATTGTAATCGAGTGGGGCGTCGATAACTTCAATGTCGATAAGAATAGTCTTGCTCCCGAGTTCTACAGGGAAATTTTGGAAGAGCCCTTCAGGAGACAATGGTCGTCTGTCATAAGCTATTAAGGTAATGGCAGATGGGATGAGTTCAGGGGAACCAAGTTTCTGCCATACAGACTTGGACATGATGCATGTGGATGATCCTTCATCGATGATGCACCGATGAACTGTAATGTTCCAAATTTTTACTGGGATTTGAAAAGCAATTAGAGCGGGGAGGCAAGGTTCTCCGTTGTCGAGATCAAATGTGATGAGTCGAGTATCCATGGGGTCGACTGCCCCCAAGGCGAAAAGTAATGATTTTCGCTGAGTGGGACAAGTCTGAAGGACTTCTAAGACTGACATGGCAGCCAGGGATTGTGCTAAGTCATCGACCAAACTATAATTATGAGCTGCCCTAGCCTGGGGGTTGTGTACATTCCTATGCAATGGGATGCGAGGGATGCAAAGAGGTGGTTCTGCGTTAGGGTGAGGAATCACCAACGGGGGTCACGTTGGTGCCGGGACTGTTTCTGGGGGAATGGGAGGAGACTCAGTGGGTGCGTGGTATTGACGATTACGTGTTTGCAGAAGGATTTGTTCTTCACTGGTGAGGAGGATAGTACGATCTGTGGGATTGTTTGGATTGAAATACTGCCCCAACTGTGGTGGGGTAGGCTGCATCTCTTGTTGGGTGTTCATCACGCCTTGGTGTGGAATGGGGTTTTGCAGCATGGCTGGGGGGGGTTGTTTCATGTATTGTTGTCGGGCCTGTTGAGGGGCAGGCGGTGCTGGAGGATGTGGTAGACTGCCTGAGTCTTTCAACCATTTAAAATCAGCGATTTGGGGGCAATGATGAGTATAATGACCGAACTCACCGCAAAGGGAACAAGGGAAGGTGGTTTTAATAGTATTGTTAGTTCTCCCTTGACGCCTGTTGTTATTTCCCCCCTGGGGGTTCTGATTCCCTTGATTATGGTTGCCCCCAATAGGTTGGTTTTGTTGGGGTGGATTTCCGCCTTGGCCTGTGTTGTTATTGTTCTTGTTTCTTCCTTTCTTTTTGGCATTATTCGACGGGTGGGTCAGATTTGCTGTATTCAGTTGTTCAAAATTTTGATATTGCTGAAGGGGAGAGGGTTGAACAAAAGTCACCCCAGTGTGAGGGTGTGGGGGATCCATGGGCTGTGGAGGACCAAGGAATGGAAAGTATGGATTTTGTGGGAGTTGTGATCCGTAAGGTACATAGGAAGGCATGGCGCTTTCGCTAGTACTTAGAGTATAAGCTGAGATAGAGGGGTACCATAACTTGTTTGGATAGGTGGGTGTATTGGGGGTTCCGGCGGTGGCCCACTGATGGGTGGAGGAATATCAACAGGGTATGGTTGTTGATAAGGGGGTGGGGGGTAATAATAGGTTCCCCCATATGCCAATGAATATTGAGGTGTGCCATACATTGGTGGTGGTTGGGGTTGTGGACTGTGGTGCGTGGTATTACCAATCAATCCGTCTGCTGAGTGAGACATCTCGGGTTTGTCTTGACCGAATGGCACAGGTTTTGGGAGATCAGGAAGTACTGTGTATAAGTACCCTAATTGTGAATAGATGAGGTCATATTGTTGAGCCTTACTGATCGCTTCTTCTTCTAATTGAGGGAAGGTGGAAGTTACATCTTTACTGAGGAGAGAGACAAGTGATCTAAGAAACCAGTCAAGACACTGTTGTTTGGTGGTTTCATCTTTGCACAAACTACGTCGTCTAAGCCACTTGTGAATGTGATCAACGATATGTGTGGCTGAAGTTTGATTGAAATTAGAGAGTAGTTCAAGACCATTGTCGTGGCAGATGGGTAATTGGAAGAAGGTCAAAAATGCTTTGGCCAAGGACTCTAAAGTCGTATGGGACCCCGATTTTTTGTCTACATACCATTTGGCTGATGGGCCAGTGAGTGTGCGTTGACATAATCGTAGTTGGATGGAATAATCCATAATGCTATTGGAAGAGCACCATAAGTGGAAATTCATGACATGGTTGGCAAGGTCACATCCTGTCTTTCCTTCAAACTTGGGTATGTCTGAAGGTAGTTTGGTGCGCATTGCAGGCCATGTGGGGTCATGCAATATAGGATCATTTGTGAGTTTTCTTATATCTGGTATGTTAAGAGAGGCCAAATATGGAATCAGGAGTGTTGGTGGAGGATTAGTTCCAGCCATGGTGTGAGTGTTCAGTGAACCTGACCCTTGAGGGGGGCTAAGTGGATTGGTACTTCCTCTTTGAGAGGAAGTTGGCCCCCTGCTTCCATGTAAAGGAGAGAAAGTGAACGGAGGGACTTGGGAAGTGGACCCAAGTAATGTGGAACCAAGCAAAGCTGATCCTAAGACAGTGACACTCATTGGAGTGTGAGAAGGTGGGGCCGATGAGTTGGCAAGACTAGGAACTCCCCCTAAAATAGGAGGGAGGTTTAGCAAGCATCTGGAACGACGGGGGTTTTGTGGGTCCCCTATGATGTCCAACTAGCTGATTGGGTGTGTGCAAATTGTGATGAGAGAAAATAAACAAGAGCCTTTGTTGCAAATTTTGAACTTAACACGATATATATCTAAATCAAAATGTAATCAGAAGTGCATCATACATAAAGTGTTTTGAAAAAGAAGCATATATGTGGATAAGTGGGTTTTTTCCGCTGGGAAATCAAAGAAAACAAATGCTTGTGTCCTAAAAGATGTAACGTCCTTCCTCTCAAATAACACTGGACCTTCCAATAGTACTCAACAGTGGGGTTTGAAGTCACCGAAAGAGAAACTAGTGAAGGATGAAATAATCAGTTATAATGAGGGGTAAAGGGGGCATATCCCGAAAGAGTTGGTGATATTTCCCAATAGCCACACAAAATCCGTTCAAGGTGCAATTGTAGCCCACAATTGCCACCTGGGTAGATGTCCTAAAATTTGGTCACTAGGTACCTCGGTCGAAGTGCGACATTTAGATTTTCGGCCTAAGAAATGGGTCATGGGTTGGATCTCGTCCAAGAGGTGGGTGCCTCAAGGGGGGATGCACAAAACAACTGGACCTCAGCCTTCAACCCTTCACAAGTATCTCCCTGCCTTATGGTGTTAGGAACACTTGACTTGGAGGATTTTCAGTTCCCTATTTGACAACTTCTATTGTTTTGACAATGTGAGAACCAGATAACAGGGAGTTATTTGGATGCTTATCCCTGAAATCCTACCTAGACTAATAAATTTCTTTTGGCACCTCCTGTGGAGGAAAACTTAGTGAGTTTTTAAATTTTTTTTTTAGATGTGGTTTTTTGAGAGATTGAGGGTGTGTACCAACCTCATTGAAATTAAATGGGAGTGGATAGTTTCGTCAAGAAAATGGTGGGGTGTTTCAAAATCCCTTTGGAGGAAACTTACTTTGACCTCCACGTTTCGAGA
>ML778077.1:746032-853282 GCA_009831015.1 Picea engelmannii | reverse complement strand
ACTTGGTTGCAGGGAAGTTACCACCACACCTATCCCACCGAGAGAAAAGAAGAATCATTCAACAAAGTGCTCGGTATAGTTGGATAAGTGGGTGTCTTTTCCACACAGGACTTGATCAAGAAATCCGAAGGTGCATTAGAGAATATGAGGTTTATGATCTACTAAAAGCTTTTCATGATGGCCCTTGTGGAGGGCATTTTTTTGATAAGAGAACAACACATAAAATTCTTAGGATGGGGTATTATTGGCCCTCACTCTTTAAAGATGCAAAGAAATATGTTCGAGCCTGTGATAGCTGTCAAAGAATGGGCCAACCTAATCATAGAGATGAAATTCCATTAAACCCCCAGATAGTACTCGAACCATTCGAAAGATGGGCCTTAGACTTTGTAGGACCCATTAACCCCCCATCCAATGAAAAAGTTTACATAGTGGTCTGCACAGATTATATGAACAAATGGGTGGAAGCTAAAGCACTCCATAGAGCGACCGAAGAAGTAGTTATAGATTTCCTATTTGAAGACATCTTCATCAGATTTGGAGTGCCAAGAGAATTAGTTACAGATGGGGGACCTCCTTTCACTTCTCATGGTTTTAAAGCCACCTTTCAGAAATATCATATTCAACATAGAATGACTACAACATACCACCCCCAAGCCAATGGGCAGGTGGAAAGCACAAATAAAGTAATAGAAGCCATTCTCACAAAAACAGTGAAGGAAAACAGAAAGGATTGGTCTCACAGACTCCCTGAAGCATTATGGGCCTACAAAACTACCTGGAGAAATACTACAGGATTCTCTCCCTATGAATTAGTTTATGGAAAGAGTGTTGTCTTTCCTGTGGAATTTGAAATCAAAACCTTAAGGACTGCTTTAGCTGTCAACCTTGATTTGACCGATGCACAGACAACCAGTTTGCAACAACTTAATGAATTGGATGAAAAAAGACTAGATGTCATTCATGAGACAACCATGATTCAACAACAAAGATCAAAATGGCATGAAAAAACTATCAAGCATAAGCAGTTCCAAAAAGGTAATTGGGCCCTACTGTATGACTCTCGGTTCAAATAATTTCAAGGGAAACTATGTACAAGATGGCTTGGACCTTACGAAGTAGACACTGTTTTCCCCAATGGAATAGTAAGGCTCCTCACAATCGATGACTCTAAAACACCGTTACTTGTAAATGGTCATTGGCTCCGTCTGTACCAGCACCCTATTTCCAAAGAAGATTTTAAGGTCACATGTGTGGCAGACTGTCATTACCTCTTTTTAGAGGGGGCTCCTACCCCTCATTGCAATTAATTCTTTTTAATTTAATTTCTTTAGTATTAGATTAGATTTCTTTACTAATAATCCCTATCAGGAAATAACATGTTACAATTGATTTTTGCAGATTCTCGATCAAAGAAAAGGCCTAGTAAGAAGGGACGATCTTACTTCAAGAAGAGCCAAGCTTCCCCATTGCTGAAACACCACTGATCAACAATTTTCTACATTTTCCCATTGCTGAAACACCACTGTTCAACAATTTTTCACATTTTCCCATTGCTGAAACACCACTGTTCAACAATTTTCCATATCTTCCCCATTGCTGAAAAACCACTGTTCAGCAACCTTTCACCATTTTCCCCATTGCTGAAACACCACTGTCAGCAACCTTTCGTCATTTTCCCATTGCCAAAACACCACTGTTCCACAATTCTTCACATTTTCCCATTGTTGAAACACCACTGTCAGCAACCTTTCGCCATTTTCCCATTGCCGAAACATCACTGTCCCGCAATTCTTCACATTTTCCCATTGCCGAAATACCACTGTTCTGCAATTCTTCACATTTTCCCATTTCCGAAACACTACTGTTCAACAATTTTTCACATTTTCCCATTGACGAAACAACACCGTTCAACAATTGTTTCTCCCTTCTTTCTGTTGCTGAAACACCAACTTTTCAACATTCTCTGTCAATAAGCCTTTGTGCTCTCATACTACATTTTGTCCTTCCAGTCAACAAATCCTTGATACAATTCATCTAACAAATCAAAAGTCTCCGCCACGGCCACTACATAACTATTATGGACAGGCACTATATTTTGTTTGAAGTATGAATCAAAAGGTAAAGGTGAGGTATGTAAATTTTATACGTAAATACAATTAAGCTATAGTTAATGAGAAGATTCCAAATCATTATCACCACTCATGCAAAATCATTATTAGCTGCACTTGAGGGGGGGGAGGAAATATCGAACTTTTATACCATCATTTCACACGTATCAACCACCGTCATTCCTTTTTACCATCCTTTCATTTGTTTCACCACCATTTGCATGAAAAACTCACTCTGCACAGAAGCTGTTACTCAACTCTTTGATAGTGTATTTTACTGAGCTGTTAGTTATGGGAGGCCCTATTATACGGTACGAACCTGCCATGAAATCCCTATTAGAACTGTATCCAGAAGCCTATCAAATTTTTCTGCAGGCAGGATGGCTCGGTTATTTTCAGAGGCTCCAGGGATTTGATCCACAACAGGTTCTGCAATTTGCTCGAAATCTCCAGGAAGATCATTCCATTGTTCAAGGAGTTCGGATTTTAGTTACAAAAGAGGATATAACACAGGTTTCGGGTCTCCCTACCAATGGAATTCGCTTGTTCAGCCGCAAACATATCATCCTGAATGCCCAGCAGGATTTCCTCTTGCCAGGGGAACAAATTGAACCTAAAGGCCAGGGTGTCCGACTCAACTCATTGCCGCCTCCATGGCCAAAAGTTGAAAAATTCATCAAACACTACCTTACCTGCGAAGGCCGATACCAGGTAGTCTACTAGCACGATTTTGTCCTGTTGTCTCATTTACGACATGCTAGATTGGTGAACATTCCTTATTATCTGCTCGGTTGTCTTAAAATTATGTCGCACTACTGTAAAAAGGCTAAATATCCTGCCCTTTCACTCACCCATCACCGTCTCTTTCAACTACTTATCCAAAAGGGTTTTTCCCAACAAAACCCTCCACTAAACAACCCACCCATAGATCCCCAAGAAGCTTCTGAAATTCCTGAAAATCTTCAGGAACAACAACCACAAAACCCTCCAGACCCTCTAGAAATACCTAACAGTCCGCCTACAGACCCAATCAATCCAGTTAACTGCCCTACCATACCAAGCCCGCCCCACATTTTACCAGAATCATCCACTCCTGCCCTTCATATTCTTAGCGATGATTCTGAACCAGACAATTCTCCCTGTCCCATCATTGAGGAAAAGCCCCCACATAAATGAAAGAAAATTCCTTTCTTTCCACCCTTTTTACAAAGAAAACGAACAAGGGCCTCAACAAGGGCAGCCACTACTGCCACTGCCCTAAACCCCCAACCCATCTGACTAATACCCCGTACACCTCCAACCTCCCAAATGTCAGAATATTTACCTATTCCACCCACGGGCACTGAAACACAAGAACCAGAGGCCCAGTGTGTTGCGACATCATCCATTTCAAATCAAGTAGCTGAAACACAAGAACCAACTACCCATTTAGTAGCTGAATCACAAGAACCAGCTACTCATCAAGTAGCTGAAACACAAGAACCAACTACTCATCAAGTAGCTGAAACACAATAACCAGCTACTCATTCAGTAGATGAAACACAAGAACCAGCTATAGTTGTCACACAAGAACCAGCTATAGTTGAAACACAAGAACCAGCTGCTGATATTGTTACCGAGACACAAGAATCAGATGCCCAGGGTGCTGCAACATTACTCTCTTTATATCAATAAGCTGGAACACAAGAATCAGCTGCTGATCCTGTAGCTGCTCCAAAAGAACCATCTAGTGCGACTGTGACTCCTACACAACCAGTCACCCCTCAACCAGAACCAACAATGGCCTCTGTCCTATAAGAAAATGAGTTCCTAAGGTCTGAACTGGAAGTCTACAAGCAAGAGCTAGCCATGGAAAAGGAAGCCTATGAGAAGGAACTTAAATTGTACACCCTAGCTTGCATAGCAACCATGTCAGAGGGAACTACAACAGAGAATCCATGTAGATAATATATGTGCAGTCAATGTGGGGACATCTACTATCAAGCAGGCTACAAAGTAATTCAAATTCCAATGCCAGGAGCTTCCCCTGCACCTACGACTTTTGCAGTCAAAGAAGAATGCCTTGCTGCTACACAAGAACCAACAGGACCTTCCAAGATTAAGACTGAACCCTGGCCTACAACAAATGTCAAATCTGAAACCCCTGCTTTTGTTAATAAAGCTGTACAAACATTGCCTATTGATGAATTTTCCCCTCCCATCCAGATCAATACCCACACCTTTGTGGAACAAGCCACTCAGACCCTACCTCAGCCTACTACTTGCAACGCTGAAACACAAACTCAGCCATGGGATGAGCAGGCAATAATAGACAAATGGAAAAAAGATGCTGCTGTTACACAGGCCAAAATCCTGCAGGAACACAAACAAATTTGGATAAACCATATCTATTCAAACTGGGAAGATTTGGAACAAACACGCCAGGAATCTCGTGCCTATAAGAAACAGAATAAAGAGCTAAAAGGCAGATTGCTCCTGATATTTGACTTGGCACAAAAGTTGTTGGCTGCAAGGAAACCATCTTGCAATTACTCTCTGTTCCTCATGGAACGAATTACATGGTTTCAGATCAAATCAGTCAAAGAAGGTAGACCCCATGCAGTGTTAAATCCAATAGATTTTGTTAAAACCTTTGCAGAAGCCTCTGCTATGGATCAACACCTCCTCTGTGAGGCATATTTTCATAATGAGGCCATCCCTGAGAACCGACATCTTAACCTTAACCCTCTTGTCGGTGACATCCAAATTCGGGCACTCACCTCCTTCCTTAACAATCAAATTATATGGCAGGATAACTTCCTAGCTGCCAAGCATAATGAGGATAACCACCTTCTCTGGATACGGCCAGAACCACAAAATGTTGCCACCTTTGTTACAGAGTATTATCAGTTTTTGAAGAAACCAGGGATGACTCAACACATTCAACAATTACAGACATCAGTGTTTCAGGAGTGTCAACCTTTCATTAAATCCACAGAGATTGCTGCCCTATAGAAAAATAACATGTTTTGGCAACAATCTACTTAGAAAAGACAGGAACACAATCCTTTTAGCCCCACTAATCTTGAGATAAAAATCTCCAGGGTACCTAGCTACATCAAGTGTGTTCAGCAATGTGCTGAAAGCTGGATAGGGTATCAGTTTTATTTTCCTATCCTCTGGATGCCAGCAGAGAAATATCAAGTTCATTATAAGTTGCCCAAGAAGGCTGAAACAACAACTTGGCAAAGGTTACAACGCGTTCAAGGGTTCAGATCTCCAACAGACATCATCTTCCACAACTACTTCTTGAGTAACTTGCACGCTCAGAGTCGGTATTCAGATTTTGATTCAGAGTGAAGTTGCCTGAGGACATGCAACATTTTAAGTTGGGGGGGATGTTAGGACCCTACAATGCACCTTTTTACTCACACTTTTTGCTACCTTTACACCCTTGTTTCACTCACATTTAAACTCACATTATCACCTTACCCTATCTTTCCAAAGGTATACAACGTCTCTTCTCTTTACTATATGTTTAATCTGTTTTGCATATAATTTTACGTTACTCTCGTACTTAACCATTGATCAGAAATGTATAAGTGCTGAAACAGTTCGAAATACAGATTAGCATTGAGGCCTATTGCTGAAACAATTAAAGCACACAAACCCTGTGGCTGAAACAGTCTGTGGACTATGATGTTGAAACAACAGAAGAAGCGGTTACACACTCCATGGTCTACGATGCTGAAACAACAACTCACACAGAAGAAGTTGTTACACCCTCCGTGGTCTACGATGTTGAAACATCAACACAAAGCTGTTACATTGACCACAACAACCGCACCTTGAGCCAGAATTAACCATCGATGCCGCGTGCCCACGTGCTGAAACAATCAGAACGCAAATCTCGTTGCTGAAACAGCCCGCGATTTGCGATGCTGAAACAACATACAACAATAGTAACGAGAAGAAAAATAAAGAAGCTGTTACTCCAGCTGAAACAAAAACACCCCATTCAACACCCTTTCAACTATTGTAATAGCATTCTGTTACGGGAGACTAGGATGTCCTATCCCAGTATAGAGATTCGATCTGACTAAGAATAGGACTCAGATGTACACATGTAATTGGATGAACAAATTGTATCGAGAGGATTGTCCTCTTTAAATAAGAGTAAATCACCGTTCGAGAGGATCTTCTTTTTAGCTAAGAAAGGATTTTACAGATAAGGACGTGTTTTACTTCAGATTGTAATATGACACAGTTGACAGATGAATAAAAGACTGTTCTGAGCATTTCTCTCTAGTTTATTTCGTTTCAGGGGAATCTTGTGAGAAGGGAGGGCCCACCTTCTTCACAAGATTCACCCATTAGCTTTGTAGTGTGTTAGTGTTATTTCTGTTCATGCCTTGATTAAATTCTGTTTTGCTGAAACACTACTTTACTGAACTCTGCTTTGCTGAAACACTACTTTATTGAACTCTGCTTTAATAATTGTTACATTGTTTTCATGTGATTCATGCTTGGGTAATTGTTAATCATTCTAGTTAGCAATCCTGTTTGGTGAATTTATGAAGGAGTGATAATCGAGGACAAGTGCTGAAGATTCCTTCTTGGGGAATAGGGTCCTGTCCCCTGTTAAGAGATAGTTAGCCTTCAGTGTGTGTCAATTATTTTAATTAGTAATGAGTTCATGAAAGTGTGCTAATCAGAAACAGGTGCTGAAGATTCCTGCTTGGGGAATAGGGTCATGTTCTCTGTTAAGAGTTAGTTAGCCTTCAGTGTGTGTCAATCATTTCGATTAGTAATGAGTTCATGAAAGTGTGATGATCGGAAATAGGTGCTGAAGATTCCTGCTTTGAGAATAGGGTCCTGTTCTCTAGTTACAGAATAGTTGGTCTTTCCTTTTGCAGTGTCCTGAAAGATTTCTTTTCCAGGTTGTTATTTTCTTAATGTAATCCAGGATTCTTTGGAAAATTATTTCTTTAAACATTGAACTCTGCAATAGGTAGATTGCTTTCCTGTAATTCAAGTTAGAACTTCAGTTTGTTCAAGGCAAAGTGTGATTAATATGTTTTTACTACAACTCTAGGTTGCTTTTGAGATTGAGCATATATAGTGCATGATTACCTTTGAAATAAACAGACTTCCCTGGGTTGACAATTCATGTAGCACTTGATTGTTTAGTTAAATAAGCAATTATAGTGACCAACAATAACCAACTTGCTTGAAATCGAGAGGATCTTTTCCACATACAACTGTCAGTTGTTATAGTTGACTCCGTCAAATCCACATTGTCTAGTCAGCTCGACAAAGATGCTTGACCCGACTATCCATGTGCCCAATGTGTAGTTGATTTCTCGGTTGGTCGATCCAATCATCGACTATATTTGACTAATGGTCTATTGCCCGACTGATAGGCTTATCGACTACTTGACCATCTAATGTAGATATCTAGTCGATCACTTGACCTACTGTTTCCATATATAGATCAACTCCCCGATCGAATGATTCCAGGAGAAGTGTGATGAAAATAAAAACTTGATGTTCCAAAACCCCTCCCCATTAGCACACGACTATGGATATTCAAGAGGTGAAATTATGTCAACATGAAACCCCCCCATAATTGTAACTTCTTGAAGCCCAAGCATCTTACAGAGGTTGATAAATGTAGCTTCAGATAAAGGATTAGTGAAGATATCAACTACTTGATCATATGTTCTACAATAGAAAAGAGAGACAACATTCTCATGAAACAACTGTCTCAAGTAGTGAGCATGGAGCTTAACATGCTTCATCTTACTACGGGAAACAAGATTGTCAACCACTTGAATGACACTCTGATTTTCATAGTAGATTGTAGTCGGGGTCTGAACAAGATATCCAAGTTCACCCAGGAGTTGGTGAATATTGACTACCTCTGTACCTACATGAATGATGCCACAATATTCTACCTCTGTAGTCGACAGGGATACTACCTTATGTTTCTTATATTACCAAACCAATGGTCTAGTGTTGAAGAGAAACACATATATAGAAGTGGACTTCTGATCGTCACTGTGGCCATCCCAATTAGAGTCAGTGAAGTTGACCAATAAATATGAACTTCTACAATACTTGAAAAAAAAATGAGCTGTACCCTTCAGATAACAAAAAAGTCATTTAATTTCTTTCCAGTGGATTTATCTGGGGTCTTGCATAAATCTAGAAACCACACTAATAGTGAAGGAAATTCCATGTCAACTATGAGTAAGACAAATAATACTATTGACTAGTTTTTGATAAAGTGTAGCATTGAATTTGGGAGTTTAAAAAGTTTTATTCATATTAACTCCAGATTGAAATGGAGTAGCACATGGATTAGAATCTACCATCTTAAAACATGTCAAAATATCCATTACATATTTAGATTGAGAAATGAAAAAACATCACACATTGGTAATGCTTGAAGACCCAAAAAATAATGCATAGTACTAACATTTTTCATGTCAAAGGAGTCATCGAGTTGCTTCTTCAATATAAGAATGAGATTAGTATTATTTCCAGTGATGATAAGGTCATCAAAATATACAAAAAAATTCAAAGTGTTTCCATTAGTATGAAGAACATACAAGTTGTGATCAAATTCACAACATTTGAAACCAAGTCAAAGAAATAAACTATCGATCTAAACATACCAAGCTCAAGGAGCTTGCTTCAAACCATAAATAGAATTATTGAATTGAAAAACCAGGTTAGAATTTATCACAAAACCAGGAGGTTGTTCCATGAAAATTTCTTCAGATGGGTCTCCATGAAGAAAAACACTCTTTCCAGCCATATGATGGATCTACCATCCAAATTGTGGAGCAATGGAAAGAATAAGTGGAATAGAGTTCATCTTTGCAACACGGGAAAAGGTCTTAGTGTAGTTGATGCCTTATTGTTGAGAAAATCCCTTTGAAACTAGGTGAGATTTATGATGCTCAACGACACATTCAAAGAAAAATATTATCTTTTAGACCCATCAACACTTCACAACATTATTTTCTTACGGCCGAGGAACCAATTCCTAGGTGTGATTCTTCGACAAAGAATCTATTTCTACCTACATAGCCTATTCCCATTTAGGTTGATCTTGAGAATCTAAGTAGGTAACATGATCAGAAGTTTCAAGTACATGAGTCATAAATGCAAGGTTGACATGTTTCTTTTGAATTCGAGTATTTCATCTAGAGGAAATATCACCGACATTAGGTTTAACAAATTCAATTGTCTTGGCATCCCATCTGGGTAGACAAGAAAGGGGTGAATTGTTGTTCAATGTAGAAGGTCAATCAAAAGTTGGAACAATTTCAGTCAATAGAGATGGTGGACCAATCGAAATGGATATCTATGGACTAATTGACTTAGAGGTTGATGGTCTAGTTGAACAGGAATAGAGTTCGACTGTCCAGTCGAAGAACTGAAAAAAAGGAACATGAGAACCAGAGTCAGAAAAAACATCAAAGTAATCATCCTATAACAATCCAGAGGAGACATTCAAAAAATTGATTCTAGAAGACTTCTCATCAAACCATACATTTCATCTGATAATGATTTTTCATTTGACAGGATCAAACAATCAATAGGCCTTAGACTCTTCAGAGTATCCCATCACGATGCAAGCATGACTCTTTGCATCCAACTTCTTTCTACAATCATCACAAATATGAGCCTAAGAAACATATCCAAACACACGAAGGTGGCCAAATGAGGGATTCTTTCCACACCACCATTTGACTAGAGTCATCGAAGGAACAACTCGAGTCGAGATGCGATTGAGCAGATAGTTTGCACAATATACAACTTTATCCCAGAAGCAAGGAGGAAAATATTTCTCTTGCAAAAGAAATCTATCCATTTTGACTAAAGTCTGATTCTTTCATTTTGTAATGCCATTCTAATGAGTTGTGTGAGGAATCTATCACTTCCAATCAATACCATATCGAACCATGTATTCTTCAAAATGTAGATTGACATACTCACCGCCATTTTATGATCTCGAACACGTGATGGGTCAGCCACATTACTTTTCAGCAAAGGCTCTAAAGTCTTTGAAATTTTCAATTACAATATTCTTATTCTTTAGAAAATAAACCCAAGTGAAATGAGATATATCATGAATAAAAGTCAATATATGCCTTGCACCTACCAAGGAAGGTAGATTGATGCAACATGATTATCGTGAACTAGCTCTAGGAGGTTCTGTGCTCGCCATACTTTTCCAAAGTCAAAGGGTTCTCGATGATGTTTTGTAAGCAAATATCCTTTATAGATTCCATTAGGGGGGGAATTTAGGTAAAACAACAACCATTTTATGAATTCCCATATATTGCAGGCTTCAAAATTCAGGTGTCCAAGTTGTTCATGCCAAGGTTGAATTTGATCATTAGTGTGAGAAACAAGAGTATTCGGTTCATATTCAGGTTGAGTCATGTCACAAAATTTATATATACCATCCTTTGGGTCAATAAATCCTATGGTGACAATTGACTAGCCTTTCTTCAAATATTGAACAAAGAATCAATATAGCCAAAACTCCACAATATTACCTGTTTGTGTTAACTGAGAAACAAACAAAATATTGGAATTGAGGTTTGGTACATGATAAATGTCGACAATTCTCCCATGTCAACAAGAAACATCACCCTGACTAGCAATATCAAGAGAAAAATCATCAGCAACATAAATATTCCTCTCGTCAACTTCATTCAAGGAGGTGAAAATGGAAGCATCCTTAGCCATATGATGATTTCACCCAAATTTTACTACCCATTTTTTTTGCGCATAATGAGACAACAAGGCTTGAAAAGTTACAACTTGGAAAATGAAATTGTCAGCAGGTTGGCGAACAACGAACACGTCTCCTTCGAGGCATTTAACCTTCTCCTCTAAATCGTCCCTTTTCTTATAACATACCTTCTCCATATTTCCAGTCTTTCCACAATATTAGCATTTTTTCTTCTTTTGAATTTGATAGGGTGCATCTCTTTTCCCTTTTGGTTTCTGGTTGAGGTATTCAGGTCTTTGTATAGGGGTATCAAATCATCCTCTTTCCTTTTGATTCAAATTTCCCTTTACCTTGAGCAAGTGGGCTTGATTTTTACCACCAAGCTTTCCTTATTCAAGTAATATATGTTGATTAGTGATCAAAAGACCAAAAAAAACTTCAAAGGTGTAATCCTTACTATCTTCCTTGTGTTTTTCCTCGTTGGTTCGAAACGTCGAAATAGACACTTTGAATGGTGTTCTCAATTTAATCGGGGCCAACTCGATGATTTTTTCATATTTATTTTAATAATTGTTTCCACATTCTCCCAATTTCAACTTCAGTTCCTTCACATGCACAAAATAGTCCTCTATAATTCTGTCGAAATAATGAGGATAGAGAGAGATCAACTCTTTCTCCAATTACATGACATGGATTTCATCGACTATGTCAAACAATGAATTAAAATTCTTCCAAATTAGATGAGGGAAGTCAATTCCAATGATGTGAAAACAAATATCTCACGAGATATAGGTCGTGATGACCCCTACAACATCATCCTTCTTTCCATCGACAATGAATTTTTCCTGATCATCTATTGGATCTGGAATTGTAATCTTCATATACTACCATAGTCCTTTACTCTTCAGTAGGGTTTCCATGTCTGGTGTCCATATTGCATAATTTTATCCATTCAAAATTATTGGATTGATCTTCAAATCCATCTTCAATATCTAGAAAAAAATGATCTATTTCCACAAGTTATAGTCTGCAAATCACCGACCCAAAGTCAATCACACAATATATAAAAATCAAAAATATTTGTGGGAAACAATCAAGGTTTGAAACCATCTTATTTGACGCCTTGTTGGGGATTTTGTGTAACCTCATACAAAAAAGACAAACAAAACTGTATATAATCGAAGAGGAAATGATTTTTCGAAGACAAAGGGTGGTGTTTAAAGACATCGTTACAACACTTAAGAACAATGCACTGTGATCAGAACATCACAATGCATATTGGAAATCTTGTACATAATAATGATATATCCATGATAACAATGACCCATTGGCTTTGCTATTTGTAGCTTCAAGATCTAACCAAATTCCTTGAAATCGAGAGGATCTTTTCCACATATAATTTTCAGTTGTTAGAGTTGACTTTGTCAAATCTGCATTGTCTAGTTAGCTCGACAAGTATTCTCGAAACAACCATCCATGCATCCAATGCATATTTGATTCTTATTTGGTTGATCCACCGATTTCCTATATTCGTCTGTTATTCAATTGTTCGACCGACAAGATTTCCAAATAATCGATCGATTGATGTAGATGTCTAGTTGATATCCCAACCATATTTTTCCAAATGTAGGTCAACCACTCGACTGACTGATTCTAGGAGAAGTGTGATGAACCATCAGAACTTTATTTTCCAACATCATGTGCGTATCAATATCACAAATATGCTCATATTCAAGTTTGAAAAATATTCTTTGACAGATACCAGAATATGAGGAACAAGTTGCTCTAATTGATATGATGCCAAGACGAGTTGAAGAATGAAGGAATATTGGGGATTGATAATTTTATGGAACCATACTTCAATATAGGCACTACTCCCTTGGTTATCTTGTTTATTAGCATTGGTTTGCATGTCCTCCTTTTTCATACCATGTAGATCTTCGAATATTTGGATTTTACACAAAGGATTCAAAAAACAACTTGCAAGAAACTCTTCAATCTTTGGTTCCAATGCCTGCCCTCCATTGAATGCTTCCCATGGTTCTTTGGTATCCTATGTATATTGGCAAGGACGATTGAATGCAAGAATTTTTTTCATATGTTTCTCATGGGACCTTTTTTATTCTATCACTTTCATAAATGCAAATCTATGTTCAATTGCTATCCATAATTTGAGAAAGTTATTGAAGTATCATCCTTCTTTACTCAACAACTCTTTGTTGTAGTTACTTCACACACACCTAGGATTTTTTTTTCCTAAGGTTTTTCATTGTTTATTAGTCATACTTAGTCATTATCCAATCTCCTATATTTTAGGGGATAATATTCCACCTGGATAATATTCTCTTTCAGTTGACACTTCAGTTTGACTAGTTGAGTTGAGTTTAGATGTTGCATTGGTTTTGTCACCATGCAAAATTGGGATAATCAATAGATAATGTGCACTTGCCTTGGGATCATAACCATACTAGAGAATTACCCTCGATTCCCTGATCTAATCCTCACTACTCTATGTTCAGTCAGTTAACTAAATAATAGTTGACTAGTTAACTCAACTAGGTAGCAGTTCATTCCCGTAACTGCCCGAGAGACTAGAATAGGTGGAATTTCACTCCTGTAACTGCTAGTGTGTGTCCAGATCACTCTATACCACCACTATGGTGCATTTTTTCTCTTCCAGTGCGCACTCATTGAGTTATATAGAGTATATCATGTGTAAATTATTCATTATTCATAATGGTTAATGAGAATTCTTTCATGCTTTCTCTCCTTCTTCTTCTTTCTCCTATTCTCTCTGCAAATGTGTGTATTATTGTTTAGCTAGATCTATTATATGAAGTTTAAACAAATTTACATGGTATCATAGCCGACAGACTACTAAGCAAAATCTACACCAAAATTATTTGCAGGAACAAAAGATTGAAGACAACGAAAAGATGGATTTCCAAAAAGAATTCATTCTTACACCTTACAACTATTTTTCATGGAGGGGGAAAATAGCCATACATATCCAAACTAGAGGGTTTCACATGTTAAACTTGAATATAGATACAAAAATGACATCATCCATAGAAAAATACAAGTACTTAAATCACATGGATGAGGCACTCAGAACAATTTGCAGTCTTATTTCTCCCGATCTCCTTTTTCACATATCTTCTTGTAAGACTCCTAATGAAACCTGGACCAACTTGGAAGGGCTCTTTGGAACACAAGATGAGATGAGGGGACACATGATAGAGGTGGAAATTCTCACATTGGATCCAAAAAGCTTTGACAATATCCAAGATTTCTTTACAAAATTCAAGGATTTACTATCACAACTCAAAGCTTGCAGGGTTGATAAATTGAAGGAGGATAAACAAGTGGTTATCACCATTCTATCCAATATTGGTACTGAATTATATGTATTCATATCCACATTCCATTCTGTCAGATTCACCTTTGGAGCCACCTGGAAGATGCCTTCTCTTGAGGACTTTATCGAATCCCTGACACAAGAGCAAACCAAGCTCATCAACATGGGAACAATCAAAGGACCAAGGGTGGATGCACTCACTGTGCATGATGGCAGCCAAAAATATCATAAATATAAAAATAAAGATAAACGAAAAGCTCATGCACATCCGAAGAAGGAAGGGTACACAAAACCCTTCACCGATGCCTCCGGATCCAAAGGGGAAAAGGGAAGAAAAGGGGAGAAATGCACATACTGTCACAAAGGATTCCATTCGAAATATGCATGCATGCCAAAAAAAATAGATCTGATGTCTCAAATACTTTAGCAAAAAAACCTTGGATATCGCATCCCCAAGGGTGCCAAGAAAAAGAAGCCAAAAGATCTGAATTCCAAGAAAGGCAATTCTAGCCATGCCTTGATTGCCATCAAATCCTTTCTCGATGCTTGGATCGTATATTCAAGAGAATAATGTCACATGTATGCATCAAAAGTAGTATATTCTTGATTGTATGCATGCAAAGGTCCTCCTATTATGACGGGGGACAACTCTTCTATCGAAGTCACGGGTAAAGGAAGGATTGAACTCAACAACGAAAGCTTCAAGAATGTGTTGCACATTCCCAAAATTTCCTTCAACCTTCTCTCCATGTATCAGATGATGAATTTCGACACTAGAAAGAAATTCATATTCACACCAAATTCTATGGACATCTATGACATGCAAACCAACTCCAGGGTTGCAACCGATGAGGTAAATCATCAGACTAGATTGTATACTTTTTTTTAATTCATTGAACTTGATTATGCTTTACTGCTTACTCATGTTGATGAAAGTAGTAGGATATGGCACGAAAGGTTTGGACATTTGAATTTCAGATACATGCAAAAAATTAGCAAGAAAATATTGGTTGATGGTCTACCAGAAATCCATTTCTCCAAGGGAGTATGTGAGGGATGTGTTCTCAGAAAACACCCTCAAGAGAAATTCGACAAAGGAAAGTCTCAGAGAGATTCTGCACCTTTAGATCTGATCCACAGTGACCTTATGGGTCCTTTTCCACATCCATCCATCAGCAAAGCGAGGTTTGTTCTCATTTTTGTTGATGATTTCTCACGTTTTACATGGATCTCCTTTCTCAGGAAAAAATCTAAGGTCTTTCAACACCTCAAAGACTTCAAAGCTCTGGTTGAGACATAGTTCAGAAATAAGATTAAAGTCCTCCGAACTAGTAACCGGGGAGAGTATATAAATCATGAGATCCATAATATTTTCCATGAGGCAAGGATTTAGTTGCAACACACAGTTCCCTATACTCCGCAACAAAATGGAGTTGTTGAGCGGAAAAACAGATCTCTAAAGGAGATGGCATCTTGCATGTTGCATGCAAAGTCACTAACATAAAGAATATGGGCCGAAGCACTTAATTTTTCAACATACATCCAAAAAAAATATTCCCATAGATCTGTCAAGGATAAGACCCCCTACGAGGCTTGGAGTGGCCTCAAACCGGAAGTGACCCACTTTTGCATTTTCGGTTCACGTGCATGGGCCCAGATTCCCTCTAAAACGAGGAAGGCACTTGAACCACATAGAACTGAGTGTATTTTTGTTGGATACCCTGATGGTGTGAAGGGATATTGACTTATTGAACTTTCCTTGGACCGACTCATCATTAAGCGAAGTGTCCAATTCGAGGAAAGTGTCTCGCATGTACCTCAACAGTCGCATGCATACACCTTCATTCTTCCACGTGTACGAGATGATGAACATGCACATGTCGACTCTTCTTTAGATGAGAGTTCTGATTTAGAGGACTCAAATGATTCATATTCAGGGTCAGTAAATTTAGATGCAGAGTTAGAGCATACAGATGTAGTTGTAGAGCCAGAGGAGAGGCCCAAGTGGACACAAACTACTCTTTAGGATGCAGGGGATCTCGTTGATGATCCAACTCATACTAGGAGGACTATATCTGATTTAGAGGAGCCTACTATTGCACTCATTGCCACTGAACCATTTCCCTCCAGGAATATTTTCTTGGTTCAGTCTTCAGATCCACAATATTATGGCGAGGCTGCTAGAAATCCCTTTTTGGAATTTTCCATGCAGGAGGAGTACAACTCCCTCCTTCAGAACCAGACTTGGGATCTAGTTCCCCTTCCTTCTGGGAGGAAACTTGTTAGATGCAAATGGGTCTACAGGACCAAGAGCACAACAGATGGATAGATTAGTAGATACAAAGCCAGGATTGTTGCTAAAGGCTTTCAGCAGGTTCATGGTATTGACTATGATGAGACCTTCGCTCCAGTAGCGAAGATGGATTCCATACAATTGGCACTTTCCATTGCGGAATCCAAGGGATGGGAATTCCATCAGATGGATGTGAATAATGCATTTCTCCATGGTGATATCTCTGAGGAGATCTACATGGAGAAACCCTAGGGATTTATGCATGAATCATCTTTGATTTGTCGACTGAAGAAGTCCCTTTATGGCCTCAAGCAGGCTGCGAGGGAATGGTATGCCAAGATGGACTCCTACCTGTTGCCACATAAATTTGTACGTTGTAAATCAGACCCAAATGTATACATGCTCAGGACTGTTGATTCACTTCTACTCTTAGTTCTGTACATTGATGATTTGTTGATGATCGGTTTCTCGACTTCAGTGATTGCTGCAATCAAGAGGATTCTACATGACAGGTTTTTGATGATGGACATGGGTCCGCTACACTTCTTCTTTGGACTCGATATCAGTAAGGATGCATCATGAATCAAACTGTCTCAAGACAAGTATGCATGATATCTCCTTGAGATATTTCACAAGACAGACTGCAAGTCTGCTCTGCCTCCTTTCCTATCAAGAGTCAAACTTGAGGATGGCGGGGAGACTCCACTGGTTGACAACACACTGTATAAAAAACTTGTGGGGATCTTTTTGTATCTCAAACACTCCAGAACATACCTATCCTATGTAGTTGGCATAGTTTCCAGGTTCATGCAAGAGCCGCATGAGCTACATTGGAAGGCTGCAAAGCGTATCCTTCGATACGTACATGGCACCATCACCTTTGGGATTCATTATGCAACAAAATCTACATTATATCTCATCAGGTTTACTGATTCTGATTGGGCTGGCGATAACACTGATCAGAAGTCCACATCTGGTTACTCACTTAGTATTGGTTCTAGGCCTATCTGTTGGTCGAGCAAGAAGCAAGCTGCCATTGCTCTATCTTCAGCCGAGGAAAAGTACAGAGGGGTAGTTAACATAACCATTTAGGCTATGCGGCTACAACATTTTGTCACTGAGTTGGGAATTCAGTTTCATCGGCCGATCGTCATCTAGTGTGACAACTAGAGCACTCTGGAGTTCTATAGAGATCTAGTTCAGAGGCAACGGACGAAGAACATCGAGATCCACATGCACTACATCTGGGACTTAGTACATGAGGGGATCATCGACTTACAATTTTGTCCTTCAGTAGAACATACAACATACATCTTCACCAAGACCTTCACTGAGAAAAAGTTTCATTCTCTACGAGGTCGTCTTGGAGTGAAGGACACAGTTTCCTAGTAACTGTAGTTATTCTTTTTACATACATTGTACCTTGAGGGTTTTTTTTCCCCATGAGGATTTCCCTCTTTCCTCACTTTATTTCAGTGTGTCTTTTGTATGTGGGTACCTAACATGGCCTCGTTGCTGAGACCCATTCTTTATTTTCACCATATTGATGTTCAGGGGGGGTGTTGGAGTTACTTCACACACACCTAGGATTTTTTTTTCTTTGTTTATCGATCATAATTAGTCATTATCCAGTCTCCTATATTTTAGGGGAGAATATTCCACCTGGAGAATATTCTCTTTCAGTTGACACTTCAGTTTGACTAGTTGAGTTGAGTTTAGATGCTGCATTGGTTTTGTCACCATGCAACATTGGGATCATCACCAGATAATGCGCACTTGCCTTGGGATCATCACCAGATAATGAACACTTGACTTGGGATCATCACCAAATTGGAACATTACCCTTGATTCCATGATCTACTCCTAATTACTCTCTGTTCAGTTAGTTAACTGAAGACTAGTTGACTAGTTAACTCAACTAGGTGGAAATTCACTCCCGTAACTGCTTGAGAGACTAGATTAGGTGGAAGTTCACTCCTGTAACTGTTGGTGTGTGTCCAGATCACTCTAGACCACCACTATGGCACATTGGTTCTCCTCCAGTGCACACTCATTGATTTATATAGAGTATATCATGTGTAAATTATTCATTATTCATAACGGTTAATGGGAATTCTTTCATTATTTCTCTCCTTCTTCTTTCTCCTATTTTCTCTACAAATGTGTGCATTATTGTTTAGCGAGATCTATTCTATGCAGGTTCAACACATTTACACTCTTGAGAATTTATAAATACTTATTATTGGTTGATATTCCATGTCTTGCACATGGATTAGTTTATGGGGGTTCTTACAGAAATAAAAACTTCTTTAAAGAAATAAATGAATTTTGCAAAAAAAAAACACACCACGCAAAAAAAAATTCAAACAAAAACTCATAAATCTCAAGAACAATAATGTACTCGAACACCCTCATGCTACTAAGATCCTGTTGTCACCAAGTTGTCTTTTGGCATGAGTTAGGATTTTTTTCTCTCCATGAATCAAACCAAAATAAAAACACACTATACCAACATTCTTTAGATTTAGTGAGATAGCACACTCACTATAGTAAATATGCAGGTTCTTACCTCTCATCTTATTGTCACTATATCACTGCATCTAGAATGTTATCACACCCAAAAATCATATGCATAAGCAAAAAGGGGGAAAATGAAAGTCTGGAAACCAAATTATGAATGCCTAATCTCTTAGCATCTCCTCGATAATGATGCCAAAAATGTAGGTCAATTTAATTTCTTGAATTGACGAGCATTAAATTATTGACCTGGGATCTTGTAAACTTGTGAGATGTCAGAAAAATATATGCAAGACTAGGGATAAAAATATAAGTTAATCCTACTATATTCAAAATAAATTCATTTGATAAATCATTTACATGAATCGAAGTCAAGTAAAAGAGCATGTTGTGTTCTTTGTCAATCAATTACAATCCTCTTTCTTGGAGTACAAACCATCTAGTAGCCATATGTAATGTTATCTTACTCAATAACTTGATTTATTCTTGTAGATTTATCCAACTGTAATAAAAATCAATCGAATGAATAGTCCAATATCAAATTGGGTCCAAGTAATCTTATAGTTGTAGGTTTGAGTCTTGTGGATTTGCATATTTCTTAAGATATCAGGGTTAGTAACACTAATATTCCATGTATCAAAACACACTTAGTCGATCACTAACTTGCAAAAATTGAAATGCAGAAATAAATGAGTAAGAAATAAATTAATAGAAAGAAATTGGAAAAAAAGTGTAATAAATAAATAAATAGACTGTCCTATGACACAATCAATTCTTAAATTAAACACATAAAAATAAACCGACTAATGTGCAACGCATACCCAGGTCATGGGGCCCTCCTGGATGAGCATGTGTTGTAGTAAAACCACAACGTTTAACTCACAAAGTGCAACAACAAAGTTCTTGTATTATCAACAAGTGAGTACAAAAATGTCCTCCCCAATTTGTTACCAGTTAAATCCCCCCCCATATTTGATATCTCCACACACACACACACAAATTCAATTACATAGAAGGAAAAACGTTAAATTGGGTAACAATAAAACCCCTCCACATTTTGATCTGCAAACATCACATCGATGATTTGTCTTTATTAAGACAAATATGGTTTGCACACTATTGGATTTATCACACAATGGAAATTACATATTTAGTTTTCTATTGTTGGTGAATGGTGTGGAGCATGCGGTCTAGGGCATCTAATCCAAATAATATGCTCAAACCCATTTGTGTATCAAGCATTGTCCAAAACTTTGATTGGAGACCCATAAATCATTTGATGAGGTTGGGGATGAACAAATAGAAAGGAAAACTATATTTATGCTCATATGAACAAAATCCAGGTGCATTAATTCATCCAGAAGAGGTGCAACCATGCGAATCAATGAATAATTTAGAAAACGATTAATATAGGAATTCTAGGAATTATCATAAAAAACCACTTCAAAAACATTCTCGTACATCCCTTCTTATGTGCTTTCTAAAGAAATTACTTGCATGCCACCTAAATGTCTATATTCTGCACAAAATCCATGTCAAATAATTTCCTCATTCATCCTCATTTGCTTGGAAATGATGTGTCAAAACCATCCCTAGAAACTGTTCACTACATGAAATCTGGTAGCAAGATTGCTACTAGATTTCTGAAGATGATAGTTTGCTATTGGATTTCTATACTTGTCATTAAAAATCTCCACGAAGAATAATGGTGAGATAAAGTAAACTCCTTATCTAATCAACTACTAAAAGAATTGGGAATTCATCTTAAAATGAATATTTAGTTACCTCACAAGACTTTATAGGATATAATCCCTAAAAGGAGAAAAATGTAGTAATAAATCCTGCAAAAGATGAAAATGAAGTGGTGTAGTAAAGGAAAGGAAGATCTTGGGCATTGCAAAAAACGGTCAAATCTTAGGCTCGACAATAAGGAAATCCAATATGTAGAAAAAGAGGAAGGATAGTCAATGCTAGTATTTCATAGGTGTAACACATATGGAATCCAAATGGTAAGGGACACGACTCATAGAAAATAGGAAAAAGATAAATTTGGATTACTTTTACATATAAAATTGGAGGGAAAAAATGTGCTATAGGAAAAAGATAAATCTATATTACTCTTGCTTATAAAATTGAAGGGAAAAAATGTGCTATGTTGCGAACCCTTTTTCTCTTTAGATATTTTTATGATGATTCCACTTGAAAACATGAAGACCTATTGACCTAACTACTTTAAGTACTTTTATTTCATGAAAATTTAGTGGCATTAATGATTACTTTCTCTACCCAAGATTTAATATAATCTAAAAGTGAGGCCAAATTAATCTCCTCCTTTACCTTTAATTGATCAACTCATCTAAGGTGCCATGTAGGACAATGTCTTAGTCCTTTCACAATGAATTTATTTCCACATTGTTGACCATGAAGTTTTATAACCATATCTTCACTTCCACATTAGAGAAATTGGTGAGGCTATCAAAATTTTCTCCCCAGGTAAACTTATTTTAAAGAAATATAGTTTGAAACTCCTATTTTTCAATAAACTTATCATTTTGAGTAAGGGTTGGGTCATGTAGCTTCTTCATGACTTCAAATACCTTACACAATACTTGATACTCTTGAGTTCAAATATCACAAGTGTACCAACCACTTTTGATTTCATTATGTTTATTTTTTTTTATAACCAAGACATATTATATTCATTCAAATATGGTTATGTGAAAGAAAACAACAAACAAGTACAAAGTTATAGCATCCTACTCTATCTCCGAGCATATTTCTAAACTAGTTAGATAGAGAACTATAGTATTTCCCTCACAAAAGTTCTATACATTTCTACAAGTTACAACCTTGATAAATTGACTCAACAAAAAAATGATCCTGAAAAACATGTACTAGTCATGGAAGGGTGTTATCCTAAATTTATGTCTCCTTGGATGAGATGGGTGAGCCAATGTTTTGCATGTCCATGGGTTTGTGAATCTACCTGACTATGTCCTCCTCCTTTGCACCATCCTACTAAGAATTAGGAGACTCTTAGTTGTTGTAAGAATATGAAATGGTGTCCATCCGCTATGGAAAGACACAAGATTGAAGGAGATGAAACTCTATCTCTAGGGCCTCAATTTTCTAGTCTTGATAATGGAGTATTTACATGATATTTTCGATACTATCAGGGCTATTTTGTTCATTTTCAACCAACCTTATGGAATTTTTCTTAGAGGCATTAGTATTTTCCTATATGATATCCTCGTGCCACCTCAATACTTCTTCATTTCCATCCAATATCCATAGTCCATCTCATCTTCGCACAAAAAATTCCTAGAGCCCTAAAGAAAATAAAATAACACAACAATGGTATTGATGCCTACTTTCCTAAAGACTAACTAGAAAGGATTATCACTAATCCCATAGAGATGAGCACAAACACAACAATCATCACTTATAATTTTTTCCAAAGTGGAAGACCAACAACCTAGGTATTCCTCTAATTGAGTTGTCAAACTTCCTAGCATCGAAAAACTAGAACTATCCTCTCTCACCACCCTCACAATCTGTACTCCGCATTTCCACTTGATTTTCTCAACACATAGTCCACCCATGACCACACAATTCTCTTCTCGCTTTGCACACATAGTTCTTCATTTAACCCTCGTTGGCACATGAATACAATCTACTAGCTCCTCCATTACATTACTCCCACATGCCAAGCTTAGTACCATTTTGTCTAATTTAATTCCCCTACTAAAATTGATACTTACCACATGTGTGGGATTCTTAGTGTGCCTACCAACATTTTCCTATGCGATCTTTCTCCTCATGGACATTAAAGGGATGAAATGACAACCATTATGGTATGGGAGAGAAACCCATCTCTCCATTTTTATAGCATGATCTCGGGATAAGGTAGGAAGGTACTTTGGACCAATGATTGGTCATTCCATTCAACTCCCTAGGAATAGAATGCAATATGATTTCCTCTGGGATCAAAAAGTCTCCCACCTACACCTTCCTCCTTTGGATTTTAATATGTCTATTATCAGAAGGGAGAGTGTCTCTTTGTCTTAGGTGGAGGTTCATATAATTCAAATTTTTGGTAAATGCATTGAGGTAAGACTCGTAAAAAAATTCATCTATTCAGATTGTATTTCCTAACATATCCTCACGGCTAATAATTTCTTTGGTAATGCCAAGAGTTTCATTCAAAATTCCCTAAAAGCATAAAAATGTCATCCTTTCTTCAATGTTGCTTGAAACTGACTTTATTACACCAAATAATAACCCTTTAACTACTTTCTCTTTATTTGGTCTCCTAGTGTGATCCTCTAGAGTTTCTTCCAATGCCTGAGTGGTGAGAGGATCATAAAACTAAGGCTCGAGGTTCAATACCCTCTCCAATTCAACTACCTTTTCCTCAACTCCTTCATATCCTCTTGTTGCTCACGAACTTCATGCACCAACAATTTGATAATATTTTTGTGAACTCCTAAAGAACCATAAGCTAGGGTATCTTAAACATCAAAATTAGGTTATTTTTTAATTTTTTTAATATTTTCACCTTTAATATTTACCCTATATATCATCATCTTTTTCTCAATTTGTCATATCTAGAATGATGCATAGTAACATGCATATCTTCAAAGGTAGGCATTCTTTGTTTCACCATTTAATTTCTTTTTTTCTTAGCAATGCTTATTTGGGAAATACACACAGAGATAGGTTTAATAACATCATCTATAATTTCAAGATTATCGGGAAGATCAACCTGTTATCTAGTATTCCCCATAAATAACATTATTATTAATTATTTGTAGATCTCTTTATTTTAAAGGGAGTAGGGGTGGAATGATCTTTTTCCTTTGTAATATTTTAATGGTTATTCCCATCACCATCAGTACTAATAATACCATCAATTTTCTTTTCACTTCCACCTCCATATGAGGTAGAAGTATTCCTTTTAGTTGACATTGAATAATTTCTAGGTGAGTTTCCTATAGTAACTCCCATAGAATCAAACTTGATTTTCCCCTTTGGTGATATTTCTCATTAGAACCCTTGTATCTTTCACTATCCTCGATATTTTTCTCTCACATTATTCTGATATCAATATCCAAATTTGAACTTATTATCATGTAAGAAAATTTATGGAGGTTATTGTTCTTTACCCTACGTATAAGGGTTGGTCCTTGCAATTCTTATTTATCCTAAACATAACCTTTGAGTGCAGTACCCTCATTATCTTTTCCTCCCTTATTGAGAACCAAACATTTTGTAACGAACTTAGCATATCCAATGGAGAACAAATGGGTTCTAAACAACTTATCTATATCATATCCATGGACAACAAGTGCCTCTCTTAGTTTAAGGGATTTCGAGATTTATCATTCATGTGTATAGTATCCTTTATGAAATTTCTTTCTTCTCACGGAAACAAAATCAAATTATGCATTTGACATACTTTTTGGCCACCTCTACCTAGAAGAATTGATCAAAAACAAACTTACGAAGGTAGAACGTATTTCCCTCAAAATCATACATTCTAATATATGTAAAATTCTCTTTGTAAAAAAACTTTGATTTCTTGTTAGGAAATTCCTTGCCTTAGACGTCAGAGAATTAGTTTCCCTGCCAAAATGATTCATTTCACGTTCTTAACAAAGCAATATTGTATTTACTAGAAATGATAATGGGATTTATGTTTCCATAATTATGAGTTTCACAAATATGCAAATTCAACATTTGGGTATATATCAACCCTAATTAGTAAACTCTCAAAGGTTATGTAAAAAATAAGGGAAAATATTAGGTAAGAAAGCATGCGGAACCTCATGTCCTTCTAATACTCAATCATTTGGAAGTTGTTTTTGTGTGAAACCATCTCAATGAAATCAAAGATCCCCCTTTTGAGAAAAGTATAATAAATGACAAAGACTAAAGACATGTACATAAAGGTAGTTGACTCCTATCCAATCAAGTAGGAAAATAACCACGCCACCTCTTGGTATGGGTTGACCAACATGTTGGTATCCAATTCATACATTTTTGTAGCCTCATCTTTAGGTTTTACCATCCACTTATTCAAAATATAAAAATCACCACCATGAAAATTTAGAAAACAATCAACATCAAACATTTTGAAAACTATTTATGGGCTTTGGGAGTTTTTTCCCCTTGACAAGTAGGTGTAGCTAGAGGATATTTTTCTCCTATGACCGACATCAAGAAAACAATACCACATATGTGACCCATGGTTCTCCATAGACACTTAACTAGATATGCTTCCCACATTTGCTCAACTCACTCTCATATGATGACTATGGTGCTTGACATACATGAGGAACCTTGTTTCATTGCTTCATATTAAGTGTTAATGCCTTATGTGTTTGAAATGAAATTGGTGACCATGGGTTGAGTCAGATAATGGATCTTGATGCCCTAAATTTGTTTCTTTTTCCTTTATTCACCTTGGTGGTCATAATCATCTCCTACATAAGTGTTGTCACTCTTGGGTAGAGTTATACTAATGGAGGGCTTTGAGAGGAGTAGTGTGCCCATATCCCAATCTATACATAATATTATCCATATTTCTTGATTTTTTTCATCCTGCTCGTGGCTTGATTTTCATATGTCACACATATAGGTTCATGCTTCATAATGCCACGAGAAGAAGGAGCTTGAATGCTCAGGTTTGATGCAACTTAATAAAGAAAAAATGAGAAGAAAAAATATGCAAAGATCAAAATGCAAAGAAAATGAAAAGAAACAAATTGTCAAAAACCAAAGGAAACAAAGCATGAAAAATTCCCCCTCATTAAGAGGATGTCACCCCAATTCCTATGCAATGAATGCATATCTGAAAAGGACTAAATGAATTAAAACAAAAATCAAAAGACAAAAAAGGTTAAATGAATAAATAAAAATGAAAAAAGGATTTTGGAAAAAAACAATGCCGAGGAAAGGGAAACTCAATGCATAAGTGCTCCCTCATTCCAAAGGCACTAATGTGGATGAATATAATACATAAATTCACATGACTATGCAATACCACTCATGAATTTAACCCCAAACCATACCATCTATCATTACACATGCTCCTCGATAGGTTTCTTGGGAAATACTTCTCTTCTTGGGTACTGACACATGTAATAGGGGATAATGATTACCATCCCATACCTAAATTTGAAAAATTGTATTTAAGTTCTATGATTTATTGTGAATTTTAAAGATCATACTTAATGTGATCTACCTAATGGAATTTAAATTTGACATGACTGACTTTTTATGTTACATTGTACTTGTGTACATGTCTTCGGATTAATGGCTACATTGAGTCACTTGAGCCCCTCTTTGGAAAATGTACTTTGCGGAGGATATGACTTGAGCCCCTTGAGTTTCTTTGGAGGACATTGAGGAGGCCACCTACATGCTTGATGGAGGTTTTTCTACTTATTTTGGAGGATGTTAGGCTTCTTTGAGGACGTCACACCTTTTTGATATGACCTAGCACCTTTTTGAGATGACGTTCATCTTTTGGCGAGGACATTACACTTGGTGGATGAAACATTGCACCCTTTGGAGGGAGCATTTCACTTTGGATCCCATACACATGCCATTTCACACAATTTGAGTGAGTCATCCACTTTTGGGAGACCACACATGCCACACGTGTGACTTTCTCATGCATTTATAGAGGATGATTTGGAATTTGAGCATTTTTACTTCATTGTGGGAGCATCGTTGGGGGTCTTTCGACTCATCCACTCTTGTATCATGGATATTTTTTGTATTATGAACTTATCTCTAAGGCTTGTGAAGAGAAAGGATATTTTGTACTTTCTTAGGGTTAATACTAAGAAAATATTATTATTATAAGGACAAGGATGCTAGATATCTCATATAAATAAGATAAGCACTTCTCATTTGGAATCATTGATAGAACTTGTGGAAATCCTTGCTTGTTTACTTATTCTTCTCTATATTTTTTATGGATGGATAGATGAGTGACTTCTTGAGGATGATGTATTATGGATTACTTCACAAATTTCATGGATTCCCTTTGATAGGGTTTTGAAGATGAATCGATTTCTTGAGTAAGTGGTCTCACTTGATCTATTGGTTGTTGTTTATGAATGATTTTAAGAGTAGTTTTAATTCTCTATTTATGGTGGTGCAATCTCTTTAGGTTTTTCTTGAACAAGTCCCTTTTTCCTAACTCTCAGAAGATTACTAGAGGAGTATCTTCCTTTGAACTCTCTTGAAATTTGTAAGGGACTAGGTGGATTTGTTAAGGTTTGTAGTAGACAACCCTAACTATTACCCTAGTTCTACTTATACTCTCTCAAAGAATTCCTTATTTGATCCCATATGTCCCCCCAAAAATAGTATGCTTTAGTCTTCTCCCATCTAGTCAATCTAAAATCCAAATTTCACCTTTTTATTTTTGTTTAAGGGAAAATATAGGATTTTAAAATATCTTACATACATTTACAATCATAAAAGCCCTAAATGTCTTTGTATTTATGCATGTAATTAACCTAAAAATCATTTTATTGTAATAAATTGTCTTTTTGATTTATATTATAGCCATATTATAGTTGGACATCTTGGTATTTTTTGTTGTTACATGCTCTTTAATTTTTAGAATTGTTAGTTGTGGAGCCTGATTATCTTCCTGTTTCATAGGTCTTTGTTTTCATCCGTGTTTATACCCCATGAAGACTATACACCCAATAATACGGTAGGGTCTGGGGGCAAGTGGGCCCCTGATGGGGGTTCAGGGGACTGCCTTTCGACCCCGAAGGAAAAATTTCTTTGTAAATGTATATTGTAATTTCATAGTGAATATGGATTGTTCATTATAAGGTTGTAGATATGATGGTAGAAGTTATGTTAGGGTTTTTTCCCTAGAAGGCAACCCTCTTTTATGAGGGAAATGTATTGTGGCTATGCATCATTTCGAATATTGTATTCTAAGAGAGGAGACTGTGAGAGAAAGAAGAGGAAGTTATAGCAGGTGTCTTGTAGGTTGTATCCCTTCATTTGTTGGATAATAAAAAGGAAGGACCTGGAAATTTCTCTAGTGGATGTAGCCCACATTGGGTGAGCCACATACATCTGTGTCTCTATTGTATTGTGTATATTCTGTGTTTTATTTCCACATTTTAATTTAATTTTATTTCTTTGAGATCCTGTTTTTCTAACAATTGGTATCAGAGCGAAAGGTAACTCGTAGGAAAAGAGGGTTCCTAGTTCAAGTGGGAACAATGGAAGAAGATGGAAAGTTTAAGGTCAAGAAATTTAATGATCAAAACTTCCAGTTATGGAAGATGCATATGGAAGATTATTTATATAAGAAGGATCTATTCCTACCTTTGGGTGTAATAACAAAGAAGCCAACGACCATGAAGGACAAAGAATGAGAGGTTCTTGACAAAAAGGCACTAGGAACGATACGGTTGAGCCTGGAAGCATCAACGACTTTCAATATTTCGAAAGAAAAAACAACAAAGGAGTTGATGGACACATTGGCTAAACTATATGAAAAACCCTCAACGTCCAATAAGGTATTTCTAATGAAGATATTATTTAATATGAAGATGTCAAAAGGTGGGTCTATTGCAAATAATTTAAATGAATTTAATACAGTTACTAATTAGCTAAGTTTTGTAAAAGTGGACTTTGATGATGAGGTCAGGGCTATTCTAATCTTGTGCTTATTGATAGAAAGTTGGAATGACTTGGTCATGGTTGTAAGTATCTCTCTCTCTAGTTCAAATAATTTAAAATTTGATGATGTTGTTGGTGTTATCCTTAGCGAGGAATTGCGATGGAAAAGCATTGGTGAGACATCAGGTAATGCGTTAAACATGGAGAACACGGGAAGACAAAAGGATAGAGGAAAGGGATAAGATAATTGTGGGAATTATAGGAAGGGAAGATCCAAATCCAGACTGGGAAATATAGAATTTTGGAATTGTGGGAAGCAAGGACATCTGAAGAAAGACTATAGAGATCCAAAGAAACAAAGAGATGGATAGCAGGAGAAAAATCAGGAAGAAAATGTAACAAGTGATGTGTTACAAGATGCTTTGATTCTTTTTGTAGATAATATTTCTGAGTCTTGGGTTGTAGATTCAGTGGCTTCATTTCATGCAACACCCCATAGGAAACATTTTATAGATTATGTTCAAGGTGATTTTGGACAGGTTCATTTGGGTGATGATGCACCATGCAAAATTGTTGGAATGGGAAAGGTAAAAATAAAGAAAAGGAATGGAAACCAATGGTTGTTGAAAGAGGTAAGACATGTTCCATATCTAAGAAAAAATACAATTTCAACAGGGCAGTTGGAAAGTGAAGGTTGTATATACATATTTACAGATAAGGTGTGGAAGGTCACCAAAGGATCACTATTTATATCAAAAGGAGACAAGGTATGTAGATTGTATTTATGCACTAGTAATACTGACTCTTCTATCTCTTTAGCTTCTACAAGAGTGGATACAACACCGTGACATCGTAGGCTTGGACACATGAGTGTGAATGGGATGCAGATACTTCAAAAAATAAATGTGTTTCCATATCTTAAACAAATTGATTTGGATTTCTGTGAGCATTGTGTTTATGGAAAACATAAGAGAGTTAGATTTATCAGAGTCAGAAAATAAAAGAAGAGTGAAAGGTTAGAGCTTGTGCATACATACGTATGGGGACCAACTCAGGTATAATCTCTTGGTGGCTATCCTTATTATGTTACTTTTATTGATGATGAAACTAGAAAAACTTGGGTTTATTACATCCGAAACAAATCTGATGTTTTTGATACTTTTAAGAAATGGAAAGCTTTGGTTGAGAATGAGATAGGAAAAAGGTTGAAGTGTCTCAGATAAGACAATGGAGGTGAATATTGCATCAAGGAGTTTGATTATTATTGTTCCTACCATGGGATTCATAGAGAGAAGACAGTTCCAGGAACACCACAATAAAATGGTGTGTCAGAAAGGATGAACATGACAATCATGGAGGGTGCAAGGAGTATGAGATTGCATGTTGGTTTTCCCTTACAGTTCTGGGCAGATGCTATAGATATTGTTGTTTACTTAATAAACAAAGGACCTTCAAGCTCTCTGGATGGTATAATTCCAGAGGAGGCATGGACAAGTAAAAAGGTAAACTATTATTTTTTTAATACTTTTGGTTGTGAAGCATTTGTCCATATTGATAAAGAATATAGAACAAATCTTGAGGAAAAATCCAAGAAGTGTACCTTTATTGGATACGATGTTAATGATTTTGGTTATCTCTTATGGATTATGAAAATAAAAAAATCATTAGGAGTAGAGATTTCATATTCAATGATAACATCATGTACAAAGATCAGTTGCAGGGAAAGAAACAGGAAAAAGAAAAACCAGAATACACAGTGCTTGATGAGATCACTGAAAAATAAATTCCAAAGGTACCAGAAAATAAAAATGTACAACAACATGAGAAACAAGTACCTCAAACTCCTACAAGTGTTGTTAGAAGATATACTAGGTTAAGTAGACCCCCTGAACAATACTCTCCTTCATTGTATTATTTATTGTTGACTGATTCTAGTGAACCAGAATGTTATGAAGAGGCAATGTAGGTAGACACTAAAAAGAAGTGGGAGCAAGGAATTAAAGAGGAAATTGATTCCCTGGTAAATAACCAGACTTGGGATTTGGTTCAGCTGCCTACAGGAAAAACAACATTGCGGAATAAATGGGTTTACAAGTTGAAGGAAGAAGATGGAGGCAAAAAGTGGTACAAGGCTAGACTTGTTGTAAAGGGGTTTGCACAACAAAAAGGTATAGATTTTGATGAAATATTTTTTCTTGTTAAAATGAATTCAATTAGGACTATTTTAAGTCTTGTTGTAGTAGAAGATTTAAATCTTGGACAATTAGATGTAAAACCAACTTTTCTCCATGGGGATTTGGAGGAAGAGATTTATATGTAGCAACCATATGGGTATGAGGTCAAAGGGAAGGAAAATTTGGTATGCAGGTTGAAGAAGAGCTTGTATGGCCTAAAACAAGATCCAAGGCAGTGATATTTGAGGTTTGACAGGTTTATGACAGAACAAGGTTATAGTAGATGTCATTATGATCACTGTGTTTATTTTAAAAATCTAGAAAATGGAATTTATATTATCTTGCTATTGTATCTAGATGAAATGCTTGTTGCAAGGTCTAATATGCAGGATATAAATGTGCTCAAGAAGAAATTAGCTAATTTATTTGTGATGAAGGATTTGGATGCTACAAAGAAAATCCTTGGTATGAGAATAACAAGAGATAGGGAAAATCACAATTTGACATTATCTCGGAGTGAGTACATAGAGAAGGTGTTGAAGAGGTTTAGAATGAAAAATGCAAACTAGTTAGTACACTTTTGGCCAACCATTTCAAATTAACCAAAGAAATGTGTCCCAAGACACACGGGGATATAGAATACATGTCCAGGGTCCCTTATTCATCAACAATTGGCAGCTTGATGTATGCGATGTTTTGCGCAAGACCAGATATTACACATACAATGGGAGTTGTGAGTAGGTATATGAACAATCCAGGTAAAGAACATTGGGAGGCAGTAAAGTGGATTCTCAAGTATTTGAAAGGTACTTCTACTCCTGCATTATGTTTTAGAGGTTCAGACACTGTTCTACAGAGATATGTTGATTCAGATATGACAATGATAAATATAGCATGAGGATAACCATAGGGTATGTTTTTACTGTAGGTGGAACACCAGTAAGTTGGATTTCAAAACTGCAAAATGTTGTTGCACTTTCAAACAACAGAGGCATAGTATGTTTCTTCTATAGAGGCTAGTAAAGAGATGATTTGGTTATAGAGATTTATGGAGGAATTGGGAAAGAAGAAAGAGAAAGTAGGTTGTACTTTGACAACGAGAGTGCCATTAATCTTGAAAAGAACTTGTCCTTTCTATTTGAATAATAAGAATATATAACTCATGTACCATTTCATACGATACATCTTGGAAGATGGAAATTTGAAGTTGGAGTAACTAGGGAGAAACTAAGTTCCCACTCAGTTTTAGTTGGTCTTCAAAAATGAAGTTCAATATGAGAATTTTTCCAGGTCCAAGATGGAGTATAGTCCATCAGGTACAACAGTGGAGTTGTTGTGATCAATCTCCAAGTGGGAGATTGTTGGTTGTGGACCCTGATTATCTTCTTCTTTCATAGGTATTTGTTTTCAGCTACGTTTATACTCCATGAAGACTGTACACCCCTCCACGCGGGGGGGTTGCAGTGGGGGCTTGCCCCCCGTGTGGGGTCCGGGGGCAAGTGGGCCCGAAGGAAAAATTGCCTTGTAAATGTATATTTCAATTTCATAGTAAATCTGGACTATTCGTTATAAGGTTACATATTTGATGGTAGAAGTTATGTTGGGGTATTTTCCCTAGAAGGAAACCCTCTTTTATGAGGTAAATTTATTGCGGTTATGCATCATTGCAGATTGTGAGAGAAAGAAGAGGAAGTTACAACAGTTGTGTTGTAGGTTGTATCCCTTCATTTGTTGGATAATAAAAATGAAGGACCTGGAAATTTATAAGGTGGACGTAGCCCACACTGGGTGAACCATGTATATCTATGTCTCTATTGTATTGTGTATCTTATGTGTTTTATTTCTTCATTTGTTTTTATTTTATTGCTCCACGATCCTATTTTTCTAACACTAGTTGTATAAATCCTATTTTTATCCATTATGTTATTCCTAATTTCTAATTGTTTAATACTTGTTCAAAGGGATAAAGTTATCTTATATTGTAACTTGTTTATTGTTGCAATTTTCATCTTTTATAAAAGTTTTATAAAAACCACTAGTAATTTTCAGATTTGTAGTGCTTGGGGGTTATTTTGCATTGGATAATAACTTGATAAACCTCTTAAGTCATCCTTAAAGAAAAACCCAAATATGGAATTTACTCTAAGTAAACACCTAATCCATGACTTGCTTGATATATTTATTGGTGGTAAATTGGGTGGCTACATAGGAGACCTTAGACTTGATTGTGTCTTGCCTTAGGAACCCTAGAGGCTACTATGGAAGCCTCCCTTGTGTTGGATTTTTCCTTCACTAAAATGAGGAAAGTTGTTGCCTAGGTGACAGTGGCAACACTTCTAGTGTTCTAGTCATATTTGTACCTTGTGAAGGCCTTACACTAGGGTGGAATATTATGTGATAAAATTTTGGCACCGTTGTTAGGGAGAATTACATCTTTCTCCTTGGATATATGAAGTCCATGCTTCAACCATTTTTATTTTTATGAGTAGAAACCAAAGTCTTATCTAAGTATACTCATCTGGAGAATCCATCAGAGAAATGAAGTGCTTATTCCTTACGTATTTCAAAGACCTATGTGCTTGTGAGGTGAAGCAAGCATCATAGTGAAGGCATTTGAGATTCACCTTGGTTATTCCACACACATATTTCGTATGAGGTATCATTTAATATTGTCAAATTTCATACCATTTTGTTTGTTAAGTAAAGACATATTGCACCATATGAATTTCATGAATTATGTCCTCCTTTTGAAATTAAGGATGTTCTAGGATACCCAAATAAGCTCCCTCCACAATCGGAGAAGAACATTTAAAATTTTGATGGTGATGCTCTTTTTTCTATTCCATGTATCACATCATTCTTCAAGTCTGTTTCAAAGCTCAATGAAATATATGAAGATGTATTAATAACACTATTTGTATTTTATTTGAAATAAGATCAACTAAAATGGATCAAGTATTGTAGTGGCCCAAGGAAGATAAATTCTCTTGTAGGTTGTTGGACCTTGACCAATTTTTGAGGAAACATTGGTCGTGTTTGACCACTTTTGGGACTTCGACAGGTTGGTCGAAGATGGAGCACCCAAGCAGAGCGGAGATCATGGGATATCGCTTGTTTTGCGGGCTTGTGGACCCAACAAAGGGTTTTTAGGGTTTATGTAATGGGTTAAGGGATGCCATCCCATGGGTTTACCCATGTTTAGGCCTTCTTGTAATTGTATAAACAATAAGTAGCTAAGCGATGCAAGTAGTAGTGTTAGCTATGTGCACAATATGTTTGACTTAGTGCAAGAGATCTGGTTGGATTTGTGCAAGAATGAGCTAAGGCTTGCAGAGCTAAGTGCAAGTATTTTTTAAGTTGCTTTGTGCAAAAACGTTGTATGTAGGTGCTATGTGCTATTAAGGAGTTGGCTCTGTGCCTTGACCTGATTTTGAGGAAGGTGGATCTAGTGCGTGGTGTTCAAATCACCTATCCACTGCGGAGTTGGGATTTGTGGCTTTGCGCATAGGAGAAGATGAATGTAAGAAGCTGGAAGACTAATAAAGAAGAAGAAGAATTTGGTGGACATAGACCCACACTGGGGTGAACCACGTATATCCTGTGTCCTGATGTGCTTTGTGCGATGTTGTTTATGTGGTTATTTGCTTAGTGCTATTGTTGTTATGAATAATGAATGCATCTAATGTTGTATCTTAGTGCTTAATCATGTGAATGAATGCTAGATCTGAGCTAATGTTATGTGCTAAGTGATTGGAAGTGTTAGACCTTGATTGTTATTGCGTTGATCTGTAATAAGGGTTAACCTGCGATGTAAATGAGGATCATAATCTAATGCATATTGTTGGCTAAGTGCTCTGTTAACTATTGTAATCATAGATCTTTGTCCCATCTTGGTTGTAGAAACCTGAGTCCTACAACCCCCCCACCTCTACCTCAAGTGAGACTTCATCTACTTCACAAGTGTTGCCAAAAGGGTCTGTAGTTAGGGTTTTGTTGGTGTTCTATTGAAGCGTTGAACCCTAGGTCTTCCCTCTGTGCCAACAAATGGTTCCATTGCCGAGACCTGAAACTGTGATTGATGGGAACTGAAGAAAAGAGAAATCTATGTGCGTAGATATATTACTGTAGTGCACAATGTTCTACTTGACTTGTGAAGCTCTATGCTAAGAAAGAAACTAGATCTGAAAGAAGGGGGTAAGATCTTAAAGCTTTGTGCTCTGGTGAAGGTAAGATAAGTGGAAATTTTTGCTTCGAAAGTATGAATCTAGGTTTGTTTGATAGATTTTTTCCTAGTTTGAAAACTAGGGCACAGTTAGAAGAAAGAGTTGATCTAAATAAATTTGATAGAAATAGAGAAAACTATGTTATTCCTATGCATAGAAAGAATTTTTGAACTAATAAATGGATGCAAGAACCTAGAAAGAATTTTTGCAAATTGCAGGTACAACAATGTGATCCCAGTGTGTAGCACAAGAAAGACTGGGGATCGTTTAAAAGAAAGAGAGGATTGAAATCGTGTTATAATTGCAGAAGATCGAGACATATTGCTAAGGAATGCCCTGGTATAGGTCCTATTTGTCTTTTTTGTAAAACTATTGGTCATGAGGTTGAGGATTTTCCAAGAATGATTGCTAAAGTTGAAAATATGAACAAGAGACAAGAAAAATATAAAGAAGGTCAAGAGACTAAGGATATGTTAAAGAGTCATACAGAGAAAGATCAGACTATGTTAATACAGTTAAAAGAAGAAATGGATGATCACAGAGACATTAGTTTACCAGAGATTCTGAAAGAAAAACAACGCATAGTTACAAGAATACAAGACTTCGACATAGACTGTGTATTAGATGAAGAAACACATGTGAATATTATGCCAGAAAGAACTTGGGAAATTTTGGGAAAGCCTGCTATGATACCTTCATTGGGAAGGATAGGCTTGTTTAAAGGAAACATGATAACCCTATGTGGAAGAGTTACTAATATACCTATGATTTCTCTTGAAACGTCAACAAAAGAGGACTTTGAAGTTATTAGGTTTGTTGAGAACAATGCCCATTTCTCACTTTTATGAGGAAAGACTTGGATTGAGAAGGATCAGATCAGAAGGAAAGCAGAGGAGGAATCCACATAAAAGAAAAAACAAGAACTAAGGGATTTCATAGCTCTAAGGATAGATCGACTAATAGAAGAACGAGAAGTTGAGTCAAAGCAGCAGAATGAAAGAGAAGTAGATGTCAACTTTGAAAGAGTGCAAGACGGGTTGAAGGACCTATATATGCAAGAAGAAAGTATGTCCACCCAAGACCTAGTAAGCAAAGAGGTATTACCTTTGAACCCTTTGAAAGAACATCAGTCATGCAAAGTTACCATGCTAAGAAAATATAAGAATAAGAATGGAAAGAAGAATCCAGAGACTTAGATCATAAGAAAGAAGGCAAGGAAGTTCAATAAGAAGAAAGCCAAGTTAGACAAACTACAGGAAGTCCCAGAGAAGACTTCGCAGGAGAAAGATCTGCAAAACTTGAACCTCGCTGGAATATCAGAACCAAACAGAATGATACTTCGCCAAGGTGAAGCTATATGACCGTTGGAGGTGCCCCAACCATTATAATGATGCTCCAGAATGGATAGAAACATAGTTATTTCCAGAAAGACCGTCGTTGGACCATTGAGACCATGCCATAACAGATGGATTCGTATGTATTGAAGCATTCCTACTTGTTGGAGGAATCTGTTACGACGCTGCTTATTTAACCTGTCAGATGCTGCACCGGGACCACATTTTTAAAACTGTGATATCCGAGCTAACAAAGAACCCATTGTATCACACTATGCTTTCTAGACCTCGCCATCCGTTTGATTACCTTGCTTGTCCGTTCACCTACCTGATTTATTTTATTACAAGTGTGAATGTCGGGCGAACATAACACGTTAGAGAAATCTATGGAGGACTACAAGTGTCATGGATGAGAGAGTCATGTCTGTAGGACTACAAGCGTCGTCAACTGGGGTCCTGCAAGCATTCCCTTTGACTGAACGTCATTCTAGTCGAACTGCAACTGAGAAGCGAAGAAAACACTGCGACGATCTGGCTAATGCGAAGCAGATCCTGTCGGTCTTGCCTAAATACATACCACCTTTGGATGGCATAGTTATCCATGACAGTATCCCGCGTGACTTTGAATACACGCTAATCACTATGTACATCCCAGAGGGGATACGCATAGTTGGACCCCATTTAGGACACATTCCAGCTTTGAAGAATAACGACTTCAACTATGCGATGCTCACACCGCATAGGTATTTGATGAAGACGACTAGGAAGAAGCCGTGCATAGTCTCCCAACCATGGATAAAGGAGCTCACACAATCCATGATCTTGAATGTAATGAATATCCCTCACTTTGGTTGACACCAGGAGGTTAATGCTTGTGTTAAAATGATCCTACCATGCTATCATGGAGGCTATTTGTGGCTCAACAGGCATGTCACTATGGATCCAACATTGATCCACTTGATCACAGGACTGAGCATGCAGGGAACAGACCCTCACTAGTTCTACCCAAGGAATGCCTTAGATCGCTCCCTGGCACAATGCATAAAGGAAGCCTATGGAGATGTAGAGAAGGGAAAGTGAGGCTAAAAGGTAGCCTCCATCCAAGATGGCGTAGTGCGTGTAGATTTTTATCTTATCGCTGGTAAGCTCGTCAGAAAGAACTGTACAAAACAGTTCATTGGATTTGTAGTAGACCTCACAGGGAAGTTTGTAGAAGGAATGCAAATGTATTAGGCAAGCTACCTCATCAATGAGCTCGATAAGGACTGCCGCGAAGCACAAGATCAGGGATACAAATTTCATTTTAGTTGGTTACTGGTACTGATTGCCTTCGTCGCTTGGAAAATGATGGAAGGAGCAGCCTTCCCGAAAGTTGAACCATCGGAGTCGTTGGCCGCAAGGTTCTCCACCTTGTGGTATACAAGTGACATGTCGAAGAAGTAACAGTTGAACACTATCTTCCATGCTTACTACGAGCAGTTGAAGCATGACATTGAAGCATTTCTATGAATGACCCCGAACACACTACATCAGTACTGACCGCTAACGAAGTTCCGTGCATATCAACACTTTATTTATATCACTGCGTGTAGGGATGAGAGTAAGGAGGAGATGTAGTCCTATTATAAGATGATCGACAAAGACATGGAGGATATCACCAAAGAATGGCCAGCAGAGTTCCTTTGCCTAGTGAAAGATGAAGAACTCCTCGACCCTGACATCATCGAAAGTCCCTTGGTCACCTGGGTTGAACATGATGGACAGACTAACACAAAGAAAAAGGAGGAAGTGTAGAACATAGAAACCAATGAGGAGGACAACGCCTCATATCAACGTAGGTCTGACTCACCTGCAGAAGGAGGAGGAGATGAAGTGAACCAAGAAGAAGGAGGGGAAGAAGGAGAAAATAAAGACAAAGGAAAAGTTCCACTGCTGAAGGATCCCCCTACTGAGGCCAAAACATCAAAGAAAATGAAGGTTTCCCCGCAGAAACCCTCAACACAGAAGAAGATCCGAGCCAATAAGCCTTAGTCGAAGAATGTGGTCACAGTGGACGATGTCGATATCATCATTGTAGCCATGGAGGATGTCTCATAGAATATCATGTAGAGACATGAAGCAAAGCAAGAAACACTGCATGACAGAATAGAGAAGGAGCTCAAGGACATACAACAAGCTATCCATTCGAGCCGCATAGTACCTACTGCACCTTGTTCAACATAAATTGCAGAATTGGGGGATGAGCCCACCCAATTACGAAGATTAGAAGATGTAATAGAGGCTCGACTTCATCGATTCCAAGAAGAAAAGGAGCAGGCTACGGAAGCCATAAAGCAAGAAAAAGAGGAGGTCTTAGAGAAAATTTGAGTTGTGCAGTAGGAGAAATATGAAATTAGGGCGATGTTTGAGGAGGAAAAAGAGAAGATGCAGAAAGAAAAATACCAGATGCTCATAGAGAAGATTGTGGTCAAAGAGGAAGTGACTAAAGCACTTCACTCTGTGTCGGGATTGGCACAAGAGGAACCAGATTCAACTGAGATGCAAGTGGGGAAGCTTGCCGAAGACATTCAATAGCTTCAAGCACGAATAATGTAGTTAGAGCTCCAAGAAGTACCTGACACTCCATAAGAAGTGCACGATCAGAGGGAAGAAGCTACCAGGAACATAGTAAAAAGAATCAGGGCACTGGCCTTAGAATGTAAGCAATTAAGTAATAGTAGTGTGTAGACCTATGAGCACCTTGCAGAAGATTCAGTGTCGAGGAAACTCGAAGCACAGCTCCAAGAGGTGCAACAATAGGCATCCACCGTCCAGGCACAGATGAAGCTGCTCACTGCAGTCGAGAGGATGAAAATATTGCAGGAACAATGCACAGTCCAACAACAGGTTACTTCCATCCAATGCAGAGTCATGGAGGTTACATAGAGACTCCGACCGGGGCAGGACGGAGCCTGCACGCTTTTTGAAGAGATCAAAGGACAAGGTTTGCAGTTGGAACAAGTGGTTATGATAGTGGAACAACGCTTGGAAGGGCCTGTTACAGAAAAATTAATTCAGGAGTTTGTTGAGAAGGAAGCTCCGATGAAGCAACAAGTCGAGGTTGCTTAAGCTAAGCTCGAGGCCTTCTAAGCAGTGTTGCCCAGATCTGAGTGACTCAGGATGAGTCACAGGTGAGTGTTGGGGCATGTTGTCCCTTGAACAAGTTTTGAGGAAACACTGGTAATGTCTGACCACTTTTGGGACTTTGACCAGTTGGTCAAAGATGGAGCGCCCAGGCAGAGCAGAGATCATGAGATATCGCTTGTTTTGCGGGCTTGTGGACCCAACAAAGGGTTTTTAGGGTTTATGTAATGGGTTAAGGGATATCGGCCCATGGGTTTACCCAAGTTTAGGACTTCTTGTAATTGTATAAATAAGAAGTAGCTAAGTGATGTAAGTAGTATTGTTATCTATGTGCATAGTATGTTTGGATTAGTGCAAGAGAACTAGTTGGCTTTGTGCAAGAATGAGTTAAGGATTGCAGAGCTAAGTGCAAGTATTTTGTAAGTTTCTTTGTGCAAAAATGTTGTATGTAGGTGCTCTGTTCTATTAAGGAGTTGGCTATGTGCCTTGACCTGATTTTGAGGAAGGTGGATCTAGTGCACGGTGTGCAGATCACCTGTCCACTACGGAGTTGGGCTCTGTGGTTTTGTGCAGAGGATAAAATGAATGTAAGAATCTGGAAGTCTAATAAAGAAGAAGAAGAAGTTGGTGGACGTAGACCCACACTAGGGTGAACCACGTATATCCTGTGTCCTGATGTGCTTTGTGCGATGTTGTTTATGTGGTTATTTGCTTAGTGTTGTTGTTGTTATGAATAATGAATGCATATGATGTTGTATCTTAGTTTTTAATGATGTGAATGAATGCTAGATCTGAGCTAATTCTATGTGGTAAGTGATTGGAAGTGTTAGACCTTGATTTTTACTGCGCTGATCTATAATAAGGGTTAACCTGTGATGTAAATGAAGATCATAATCTAATGCATATTGTTGGCTAAGTGCTCTATTAAGTATTGTAATCATAGGTATGTGTCCCAGCTTGGTTGTAGACACCTGAGTCCTACAACCCCCCCTACCTCTACCTCGGGTGAGACTTCATCTGCTTCGCAGGTGTTGCTGAAAGGGTTGGTAGTTAGGGTTTTGTTGGTGCGTTGTTGAAGTGTTGAACCCTGGGTCTGCCCTCTGTGCCAACATAGGTCTAATCGATTTTTTCCTCAAATTTTGGGGAAACCATGAGGTATTTTTTAGATCTCTTATGATTCCATATCAATCCTTGGGGGGTGACATCATACATGAAAGGCAAGGTGGCCATTTATTTAAGTAAGTGGATCAAACTTATGAGATGCAAGGGTTGCATCATAAAGTCCTTTCTTGGAGAAAGTATGAGCAATTGTTGTTATAATATGGTCCCATTCAAAAATGGATAGAGTAATATTGTATATGCACATGCCAATCTTGGCATGGTTTCATTGTTCTCTTCCTCCCACGTGAGTTGGATTCTATGTTTGGTCATAATGTAATTTTAGTACCAGCTCATGATCATTTTCTACTTGATATATCATTTTTTTGATTCATAACTAAGCACAAGGGTAAAATTTTTGACCTCTATGAGATGCTAGGGTGGCTTCATTGGTTGAAGTGTAGGATGAATAAGCTTTTCTAAGGCAGTAGGTCATTTTGTGTGCTTCCTTCTATGCATATTGGTTGTGCTTCCTTCCTTACTTATTTTCAATTATCACTTGACTTTATGCATTTATAGTTAGTTTCATATTGATTTAGTGTTGTCTAATTTTTTTTTTTGTATATGTACGATGAAATAAAGATTTTTTCCACATTTCATTTATAGTTTCCATATGCCCAGGGGATCGTATCACCTTATCATTTTGTTTCTCATGGTTTTATGGTGAGATGTAGCATGATTTTTTAGATTGATGTAGAGTGTAGGTCTTGTATTTTCATAGATTTATAAGGTTCTCATGCCCTCTATAGAAATTACATGTCCCCATGTTGGAGCCATGTGTTACCCCTTGAAATCTAGGGGAAACTAGAGGATAATTTCCTCCTATCATCCATATCACAGATAATAGTCCCACATAAAATACCCATAGTTCCCATAGTTCCCATAGACACTTGACCAAAGATGATTCCCACATTTTCTCAACTCACTCTCATATGATGATTGCGGTGCTTGACATACGTGAGGTACCTTGTTTCATTCCTTCAGATTAAGTGTTAATGCCTTATGTGTTTGACATGATAGTAGTGACCATGGATTGAGTTGGATAATGGATCGTGATGATCTAAATTTGTTCCTTTTGCCTTGTTTCACGTTGGTGGTCATCATCATCTCCTGCATAATTATTGTCACTCTTGGGTAGATTTGTACTATTGGGGGGCTTTAAGAGGGGTAGTGTGTCCATATCCCAATCCATACATAACATTCTCAATATTTCCCAATTTATGTTGTCCCACTTGTGGGTTTGTTTTCATATGTCACACATATAGGTTCATGCTTCATGATCCCATGAGAAAAAGGATCTTGAAATATCAAAGTTGATGCAACTTAATAAAGAAAAAAGAGAAAAAATAAAGATGCAAACATCAAAATACAAAGCAAATGAAAAGAAAAGGAATGTCAAAAAACAAAGGAATCAAAGTATGAGAAATGCCCCCTTGCTATGAGGCCATCACCCCAAGTCCTATGCAACAAATGCATATATGAAAAGGACTAAATGAAGTAAAACAAAATTAAAAACCATTAAAGGTTAAATGAATAAAGAAAAAGGAAAAAATGGGTTTGTAAAGACACAATGTCAAGGAAAGGGAATATCAACCCATAAGTTCTCCCTCATTCCAAAGGTGCTCATGTGGATGAATATCTCACATAACCTCATATGAATATGCAATACCATTGATGAATTTAAGCCCCAAACCATACCATCTATCATTACACATGCTCCTTGATAGGTTTCTTGGGAGATACTTCTCTTCTTGGGTATTAACACATGTAATAGGGGATAATGATGACCCTTCCATACTTCAACTTAGAAAATTGTATGAATTCTATGAGTTATTGTGAAGTTTGAAGATTATGCTTAATTTGATCTACCTAATGGAAAATAACATTTGACATTACTCACTTTTTATGTTGCACTGGACTTGTATACATGCCTCTGGATTGATGGCTACATTGGGTCACTTGAGCCCCTCTTTGGACAATCTACTTTGCATGGATATGGCTTAGGTTTAGCCTTAGTCCTTTGGACGAAATTGAGGAGGCCACCTACATTATTGATGGAGTTTGTTCCACTTATTTTGTAGGATGATGGGCTTATTTGAGGATGTCACACCTTTTAGAGATGACCTAAAACCTTTTTGAGGATGTTGCACCTTTTGAGGAGCATGTTACACTTGGTGGAGGAAACATTGCACCCTTTGGAGGGAACTTTTCAGTTTGGATCCCATACACATTCCTTTTCAAATAATTTGAGTGATTCATCCACTTTTGGGAGACCACACGTGCCACACTTGTGACTTTGTCATGCATTTGTGGAGGACGATTTGGAATTTAAGCATTTTTACTTCATTTTGGGAGCATCATCAGGGGTATTTTGACTCATCCACTATTGTATCATGGATATTTTATGTATTATGACCTTATCTCTAGGCCTTGTGAAGAGATAAAAGCATTTTTATATTTTCTTAGGGTTAATGCTAGGAAAATATTATCATTAAAAGGAGAAGGGTGCTAGATCTCTCATACAAACAAGAGAAGCACTTCTCATTTTGAATCATTGCTAGAACTTGTGGAGAATATTACTTGTATACTTCTTCTTCTCTATATTTTATATGTATGGAGAACTAGAGTGACTTCTTGAGGATGATGTATTGTGTATTTCTTTAAAAATTGCATGGATGCTCTTCGCTACGGTTTTGAAGATGAATCAATTTCTTGAGTAAGTGGTATCACTTGATCTATTGGATGTTGTTTATGAATACTTTTAAGAGTATTTATACTTCTCTAGTGATGATGGTGCAATCTCTTTAGGTTTTTCTTGAACAAGTCCCTTCTCCATAACTAATAGAATATTACAAGTGGAGTATATTCCCTTGAACTATATTGGAATTTGTATGGCACTAGGTGGATTTGTTAGGGTTTGCAGTGAAAAACCCTAACTATTAATCTAGTTGTACTTACACTTTCTTAATGGGGTCCTTAGTTGACTCATATGTCCCCCAAAACTAGTATGCACTAGTCTTGTCCCATCTAGTTAATCTAAAATTCCTATTTCACCTTTTTATTTATGTTTTAGAGTAAATCTAGGGTTTTATAATAGCTTACATACAATTATAGCCATAAAAAACCCTATACATATTGGTATTTTTGGTTGTTACATATTCTTTAATTTCCAAAATTAGCTAGTTGTATAAAAGGTAGTTTTATCCATTGTTTAAGCCCTAATTTCTACTTGTTTAATACTTATTCAAAGGGTTAACGTTGATTGTTGTTGTAACATGTCTATTGCTACAATTTTAATCTTTTATACAAGTTTTATAATAACCACTATTAATTTTCATATTTGTAGTGTTTGGGCATCTTTTTGCATTGGATAATAACCTGATAAACACCTTAAATCAACCTTAAAGAAAATAAAACCCAAATCTATAATTTACTATGAGTAACCACCTAATCCATAACTTGCTTGATATATTTATTCGGTGGTAAATTGGGTAGCTACATAGGATACCTTAGACTTGATTGTGTCTTTCCTTAGGAACCCTAGAGGCTACGAGGGAAGCCTCCCTTGTGTTGGATACGTTCTTCAGTAAAACTAGGGAAGTTGTTTCCTATGTGACACTGGAAACACTTCTAATGTTCCACTCATATTTGTACATTGTGAAGAATGTTTAATATGGTGCAAGATTATGTGATAGCATAAGCTTCAACATTTACTTAAAAACAATAAGGGTAAGGGATATCTATACCTTTGCCTCTCTATCCAATTGCATAACAACAACAATTGAATTAGTAAAAAAACCATTAACCCCAAGTTAAAAGATAAAAACACTGTAGATTGTTATTATCTCAATAAAGAAAATAAAAATGTCAAAGACAAAGAAGGAATACTAGTATCTTTTATAGATTTTGGACAAGAATAAAACTTTTTAGGACTAAATAAACTTTAAAATATATAAGATTAAGAGCATTTATAATACATTAAATTTAATTTTCAAAACATAATATAAGTTTCCTTCTACCATTTCAAGTTTATCTAGAATCCATCCGATTATGTATTTTTAAGAGTAAGGCATTGATAGTTGCTTTATATTCCAAAATAACAATTAATACAAGAATTCAAATGGTATCAATGGTATCACAAAGCATCTAAAATGAAATAAGAAATATTTCAAAAGGCATACACATCGATTGTTCAACTATGATTAACAATAGCAAGAGTCGAGAGCATATCACATAAATATACTTGTAGGGCAGCATGCTCGAAAGAGTTACAAAATAAATTTGTCCCACTGATAATAGAGTTATAGACTACAACTGGTGTGTCATATTTTAATAATGCCAACAATATTGGAACCATATGCACCAAATTCTTCAAACCAGTGTCTTCTATCATATGTTAATGAAAAGGATGTTGGAGTATTCTATCATATGTCAATGAAAAGGATGTTGGAGTATTCTATCATATGTCAATGAAAAGGATGTTGGAGTGATTAACTTCTACTTGTATTGTGTTTAATGTGGATTATTCAAAGTTCTGATTTGTTAATTATTGTAATGTATACTTTATGTCTACATGAATTATTGGAATCTATTATTTAGGAGGTTGTTGTAGATCTAGTTGGTTGTGAGAGATGTTCTCCAACTTAGTCTCCTATTTTGGTGTGTAGTTGATATATTCTCTCAACCTCCCCTTCTATATTGGGAATAAGTTGGATCTCATCACAACTTGTGAACTCTATATATTGGAGTCACAACCTATTGTAAATAATTCAATTATCCAATAGAGTTTTGTTTGAGTATGTAATAATGCATCATATCTCATATTTTATCTTGGTATCAAAGTGGGACTCCACTTCACTCCCTCATGGGAGGGTCCAAGAAAATGAGAGATATGTGAGTTATAATCCTCTATAAAAATGTAGGATTAGATCACGTGAGAGTAGATTGTTTGTTGTGAGTGATTGCTACGTTGTATTAGTCTCATTAGTAGTAGTCTTTGAATTAGTTAAAGTATGTTAAATTTATTATTTGTTTGTGAAACAAATGATGTTGACGAATCACCAAATCAGATGAAAGAGGTTATAGTGCAATGAAATTTCAAGTGATATTAACTCAGATACATCTTGTATCCAAAATATTTTCCTACAAAACTGGAGAGAACCAAGGTTGGGTACCTAGGTGTCTTGGTAGATAGAAGTATGTCCATAGGATGGCCAATTGTTTAGTCTTTGCAGTCAAATTTGAATTGATTTCTTGGTCTGAAGCAATTATATTTCCAACGCTAGAAGGGATCAAGTGCTGGTAAAAGCTCAATATGGATGGTTGTTCAGTTAGTTCGGTATTTGTGGATATAGGGAACGATCCTTTATTAGTTGTTGAAGACATGCGAGCGGTCTTCTAATGAGGTTACCCAACATGTGCATGAATTGTTCTATAGTAATTGGCTCTGGGAGATCTGTGATTTAGGAGTTCAAGGAGGGGACTCGGGAATTCAACTCTAGAGTTATACCTTTACGAGGGTTAAGAGACAGTTAGATGGAGTTAGTAGTCTGGAAGATTTTGAAATGGTTAGAAATTCTTATGAATACCTTACCTAACAAAGATCAAGACAAGTACTCGTTAAGGGAGGGTGTTGTAGTGATTAAATCCTACTTACCGTGTGCTTAATGTGGGATTATTCAACATACTATAAAGTTGTGATTTTTTAATTATTGGAATGTAGAGTTTATGTCTACGTGAGTTATTTGATTCTATTATTTAGGAGGTTGTTGTAGATCTAGTTGGTTGTGAGAAATGTTCTCCAACTTAGTTTCGTAGTTTGGTGTGTAGTTGAGAGATTCTCTCAATCTCTCCTTCTATATTGGAAATAAATTAGATCTCATAAAAACATGTGAACTCTATATATTGGAGTCACAATCTATTGTAAATAATTCAATTATTCAACTGATTTTTGTTTGTTTGTGTAATAATGTCTCATCTCTCATATTTTATCTAAGGAATGATCATTGACCAACACAAAAATATAACTACGAAAAGAAGAATAATGTTCCACTGACTAACATAATAGAATCATTTATGCACTGCATTTAATTAACAAGCATTTTTCAAACTTGGTGGGATAGTATCAATATTGGTCGTATTGATATTTTTTATACAAAAATTCAACAACAATAAAAATTTGTTAAATTTTTGGTATAGTGAAGATAGGATAAGTCAATCTATTTTTTCCTCTCCTTAAGCCATGAAGCTTGTCCAATATTGTTTTTTCCTCTTTTTGATACCCACTAGTGTAAATCCATCTTAGTTCTGGATCTATCATGTGCGGAGAAGGATCAAATCCCTCCTGATTCTACACACACACATACCACATGTCAACTCCATGTTGAGAATGGAAGGAATTATACATATCCCTCATACTAAGTAACACACCATTGAAATGTTTTAACCAAGATCCCTCTTAACTCCAGATCTATCATGTATCTTGAGGGATCAAATCCGTGCAAACATTTCCTCAAGTTTTTTTAACCTAAAAAAGGTTTTCACATCAAGGGACTTCATCACTCTCTTTGCATGATGGATCTAAAGAGAAGAGTGTCTTGTTCCCATATTGGAACCACGATCCCTTTCTGTCATCCCCCCTTTTCCTTTGCTTTGAGAAATGATCTTTACCTTTATCCTTCTTCTTGGATGGATTTTCTTTCATGAACTATATTCTTCGACACTTCCTCATATCATGGTTACTAGTTCCACATAAAACACATGGATACATAGACCATTTACTAGTGGGAAATGTCTTCATTCCCTTTTTAGAGTGCACATATTTCTCTAGAGATGTCTTACACATGTTAACTTTCTCTAGATTGGAAGGTAAGATTGATTTTTTATGAAGGACCTCTTCATCTGAAGTTCTCTGGGCGTCAACCATATGAGGAGTCATGCTTCTCAATGATGCCTTTTGAAAGAGATAGTCCATTTTTCATCAGAGACTTTACATCCCCAACTTGCCAACCTTGATGGATTGATGTTGATGACCTTCCAATACTTCATTCTTGTTCTGCAACTTTCTTTCCAACTCATGAAAAATACCTCTATGGAATTCCTCATGACATATCAGTCGATATTGCAGCTTCTACTTCTCTTCCTCAAGATTTTTCAACTGCATCCTTAACTCAGAATTCTCCTTCTGGATTTTTTGGTTAATGTTCTTTTGCAGCCTCAACTTCATGAGAGATTTACTCATTTTTTCCTCTTGATAAGAGTATTCAAAATATTCACCAACTTGAGTCTTAGATCTTTCCACATCAACCACTTGCAAATTCACGTCAAAACTAGCTCTGATACCACTTGATCAGAAAATCCTTAGATTCCACTTATTCCTTTCCAATATACATATTAGCATCTAACTTTATTCATAATTAATTCTTGATCGTATTGAGGTGATTTGCAGAAAAATGATATTGTGCTTCTTATCCAAAAACTCGTAAACTAATGATTAATTTTAATATTTATGAGATGACATAGAAGAAAATAAAAGAACTCAAATTACATATATTGATGAAATATATTTACTTCATCTTCAAGTCCTCTCTAGATAGTAAGACTGCTCTTCTTTATCTCAAAATGTCAAATTACATTATGATATGAACTTTCAAAAACTAATTTTATGAACTCTCTTTAATTCGACTGATCAAACCCAAATAATGAGTTCACCATTGAATTACTTGTGAAATTATGAGAAATTTGAGTATAAAGTCGATCATATTCTGAACTGGCTCAATTTTACCCTCTTTACACACCAAACAATGCACTATGGCACTCATTAATGGAAATATGGACTAAGACTTTTACAGATGACCTCTTAGCACACAAATAACATCACCATTGAACTCATCTCCTAAAAATGAGAGAAAAAAGTATAAATATACCTATGTTTAGTCAATATACCTCATGACACACATATCAAGACAATACCATACTTGACTTCTCTTCTTGCACATAAATCCATGCATCCATACATCCTTGGGATCCGTGCCAACCTAAAAATTTGTGCATGAATTAGGATGTGTGATGGTATTGGACCGCGCACCCCTATATAGACCTAGGTCCAAACCTCCACGTGGAATAGTTGGCAACTTAAAACCAAATTCAATAGAATCTCCATAACATGTGGCACCCATGGTGCAATGGTTAAATCGTTGGTTTGTTGGACAGTAGGTCGGGGGATCAAACCCCACCGACCTCCATTTTTTCATGGCTTGGTTATATTTGTTGGTGGATATATGGTTATAACCATATACTATATATGGTATATGTTTTAAACCCCCGTGAATCTATGACCCACGATCATATTACATTACACATGATATGGGTCGAGGGCTTAGGCCCTTAGCCCTTTTTTCCGTCATTCAAACTTTTACACGACCTTAAATACATATATGAGACCATAGGTATAGTAAGTATCATTGTGTGGTCTATTGGTAAAGGATGAATACCCTATTCTATTCATCTGGAAATTTTTGTTCGAACCTTTCGTTGTTGGATTCAAGATGCTCCCTCCTTGGATCTGAACTTTCTCCAGTCCCTTTTCATCAATGGAACATTGACGTATATGAAGGAGTGGGTAAGGTTATGGGAGGTCTCGGGTTTGACCCCCATCGAATCCCATAAAAGTTTTCTATAAACCATAATTGGTCAATGGGAGGTCGCCACATGGTGGCCTTTCATTGGTCTATCCCTTTCTACGTGTTAGCACATAATTGGTCTACTTGGACTCCCAATTCACTTTTCCAACTAGACATGTCACGTCACCTTCTTGCCACATGTTGTCATATGAGGTCCCCTACGTCAAAACGGTATGGACTATATGGTCATGCCACGTTTCACCCTTGCAGTGGTGACATGTGTCACCTTTAACCACGTTGATTTTTACTTAGTTTGACCCAAACTTTGACTAGCCATATCTTTTGCATATGAACTTCGTTTGAGGCAATTTTTGCACCGTTGGAAAGCTATCGCCGAGATCTGTGCATTGATGGAATTTTTGAGATCATTTGAGATGGTCAAATTTTGAGTATTTATGGGTCCTCCTGGACCTCTATGAGCATTCTAGATCCTCCTGGACCTCTGTGAGCATTCCTAGATCCTCTTGGATCAAGGATGAACCCACCTTGCCAAAAAAATTCCACTCAACATATATCACTTAAGGAGCTCATCCTCTTTTCAATATTTCTATTTTGACTTGAGTGTATTAAGTGTACTCATGTAAATGCATCTTTCCATCCCTCCGACTATGTGCGTGAGTTCTTTAATATTTCTTCATATTGTGTGGACCTATTGGGAGGTTTTATTTGAAACCCTCCAATAGAATTTTTACCATCCAATCCACCTCACAAATATATTGTCGAGATGGTATCATCCCTGTCAAGAACCTCGGGAAACATTACAATAGTACATTGAGGTGTTCACTTGGCTTTGCATTCAACTCTAGGTTCTAGATGTAGAGGAGGTATTTATTGTATCACCATTTGGGAGGTATTCGTTTACACCCTCTAATAGAATTTTTACCATCTAAGCCACCTCAAAAATATATTTTCCAAATGGCATCATCTTCGTCAAGAACCTAGGAAGACATTACAATAGTACATTGAGGTGTTCACTTGGATTTGCATTCAACTCCAAGTTCTATATCTAGATAAGGTATTTAGTATTAAATTTAATTCTATTATATTGTCTTTTGTTAGATTCAAAGTTTCCATGTTTTAAAGTGTTTCTCTTGAATAGGACTTGAAACATGTCTTGGAAGTTGAATGTAAAGTTGAATGGTTGACTAATCTCCAAGCCTCCCAAAACCCTAACTCTCATTCCAACCCCCACACTTAGAGTGCTCCCAATATTCCTATATCCTTTACTCCTCATCCACAAAACCCTACATTTGTTATTCCTTCTTCTCCTAGACCTGATCAATGGTGCCACTACCATTTCACACAACCAACACTATAACACATAGCCATGATCTCAACTATCCATAGTCATCTCAAGCAATACATATTGACTCACCCTCTTGTCTTCCCAAGTCCAACATTACATACTACACTTTGTATCCTCTAACAATTGCATATATACTTAATTCTCTCACTTGCCTTTTCGTTTTTTTAATTGAACACAAAGAACCTTCTTCCACCTCTGCCAAAATTTCTAAATCTTATGTTAATATACTACAGAGTTTCATATAGGATCTGTCATCACCCCAAATTCATAAAAAAGTCTAAAACCAATAACCATATTAATCACTATAGTTACAGGCTCTAGGACATGATCACTATATTAATTCAATGATATCGTTTGGATATTCCTTCTTTCCAGCCACATCAAAATCTGGGACACTAGGATAAGATTTTGTAATCTTCCCTGGCAATGACATGTCTAGGTTTGAATGAGTCTTAGATCAAAATTGGGTGACAATGTTGACTATTGTACCTATCCTCTCTGTATCATCAATGATTATATCATTGATTATCATCACACATATGGATTCAATGGCCTCAAAATCCCTTATTGCACCTGGATTGCACTTGGTTGTTGACCCCCTTAAAGTTGAGTTTCTTAGATATTTCCCTACTTACATATATCCCCGAGAGGCCCATGTATGATGGCATATATAACCACATGGGCCTGCGGGTAGAGATTCCATCCTATAGTCATCTTACAAGCCTATAGGATGTAATCCCTCCCCATAGGGGCTTGTAGGTAGAGGCAACATCCTACATGCATCCTAGATGTCTATAGGATGCCATCTCTTCCCACAGGCCTCTGTGGGCACGTATTCCATCCTAAAGGCCTACAAGAATCAACTGATTTGTTTGAAGATCAATTCCACACACTTGAGATATTATGTTGCTAAAATATAGAGTTTTCAATGCCTTCAATAATGCATTAAAATCCCGAGTGAAATTATTATTTACTATATGATAGTTTCTTTCTAGCATTTGTTGTTGTCTTTCTACTTATTTTCCATGAAATATGCCTTTGGTTATGTCAATTGTTTTTAAACATGGAAAAATTTACTTCTATGGTCATTTTAGTTTCACTAAATTGTTTATTCCAATTTCTTAAGAGCCTCTCAAGTTTGTCCAAGACTTGTTAGAGATCATCCTGCTATATCTTTCAACATGGTTCTCAAAGGTAGAGAGTACAACATCAGTCCAAACATATGTGTGGTCAATGAAACTTCTTGAAATAAAAATTCATATTCAACATGTGTCCAATGTTGACATCGCCTTATCTTATTAGTCAGGAAAAGTAACCCAGAAGAATAGGAACCCATAATTGCACAAGCTCACATATAGGGAAAATATTTCCTTGTATGATTGGAGAAAATCATGTTGAACTATATGGATAGGGAAAATCCTTCTAACCATGATACATAGGTGTATAAGTTGCTTCACCACCAACAAAAGGCTTTCTGAAGTCATAATTTAGTGGTTTTTTTTACATTCTACAATTTCCTCTCACATGCCTGCAAATATTGTCAAGCCTTTGTTGCATGGTTTGTAGGGGGTTCACTTTCCAACATTCATCAAACAAAGTTAGAAGTTGTACTGAAGTTTCCTCCCTTGTAGAAAACACCCACTGTATTCAGTAAAGCCAACCTCAAATGGAGTTTTTGAAGGTTGCAATTTTTAAAATAGGTTGCAAGCTCTTGTTGTTGAACAATATCATCCTTAACTTCCTTTGTCTTGACATGCATCTCAATGCTTCACTAAAATTCCCATTTTTTGCGACTTTGTAAGTTAGTCTAAGTTTCTCATATAATAAAGAAATCATAAATGCCAAAGCTAATGGACCTTTGACATTTGGACTAGTAGTATCACTCCAGAAAACCAAGTTGTCGACTTAAGAATCACATGGCTATATTAATGTTACCAGTAGTTGCTTGATCACCTGCAAGAGAATATTGTCATATCAAGATTTGACTTATTGACATACTTTTTGATGGTGTAACAAGGGACACTATGATTTGTACCTACAAAATTTGTAGTTGTGACATCTGTAGGTAGCTCCAAATCTTCTATATCCCATCCTCATTCATCATCATCATTTACTTTCGCTTTTGTATCATCTTTACATAGTACAGACCATCTAGAACCCTCCACCTTTCGACGTTTCATTCTATCCCAAGTGAGGATTTTATTCTTGATCAAACACCACATAAAAATTCAATCTCTTAGAGGGAATTTTGACTTCCATAGACCCTTCCACCACCAAGCGGGCTCCCTCTGGTGGAGATCTATGATAAGTTGTGAGTATCCTAACTTTGGGGTATAAAACCCATGGGGGGGGATTTTTCCAAACCAACTCATCATCCCTTTTTGTTATTCTAATATGAGATTTCTTTAAATCCCTTGTGTAAGTAGCCTAAACATGATAAAATTCTTCCCCCAACTCTATTTGTTCAACTTCTTTCCATTCTTGGGACTAGATAGTGGTGTGACCTTGATCGACAATTTAAGAAATATAATAAAATCTATTTGAGTTTAGTTGTCGAACCAACTCCTCCAGTAGTATATGATTAATCCCACTTTCAAGCCATGAATATGCTCCCACTTTAACTTTGTTACCTTTCCCTACTCACCATGGTAGGCCATCTCCAATGACTGTAAAGTATTTTAAGAGATAATTCCATATAATTGTACAACTTGGTATTCCCTTGGTCGGGCTCCTAATCCATTCTTCTATCATATCTGGATGAATATATTTTTGGCTGACTACCTTAGTCCATAGATTTTCCATGTTGATCAATCTCCAACTAGACTTTGCAGCTAAGGCTTTGGAGAAAAGAAAGAAAAAATTAAACCCCACCCTCCAAGCATTTTCGGGACTGTCGATTCTTCCCAATTTACCCTCCAAGCAAATCCTCCTGAATTTTTCTAAAATACCTTTGGGAATCCATGCTAGTGACATGCAATAAACATGAATAGCTTCTAAAATTGATTTCACTAGTGATACAGTGGGATTCTTTTTTGTAAGCCAAGCACCTTGTCAACACCATACAACTAGAAGCCAAGCACAATCTGATTTTCAAGCTATTGATTGCAAGCACCTTGGTAAGGAAAGTGATACAGTGGGATGCTTTTTGGTAAGCCAAGCACCTTGTAAACACTCTACAACTAGACAATAATGTAAGAACCTTGAATGAGTCATGTCAAAAGCATTAAACAAATCATATTTTACCTCGAGCTTATTGCAACTATGTGATTTTCCTTCGTATCAAACTTAGAGCCCAACTTCCCTTTGCACCATGCTATGAGATTCTCATTGTGACTTGTAAGGATCAGGGCACCCACATATATGACCAAAACTAACATATTGGATTTATCAAATAGAGATTAAAGGTTAGGATCTACAAAAGTTTTTGGTGAAGCCCAAATTCAACAAGTACTCATCAATCCATTCGTTCTAAGAACATGGTGCTTGCTTCAGTGCATATAGGTCCTTCTTAGTGTATATCCCTCTAACTGCAAAGAGAATGAATGAAATTGTGTATCGAGGAGGTTCTATCCATGCAAAGTGATGTTTGGAATATCATAAAGATAATTTTTCATATGAGCATTTTTCATATGAGGAAAGTGATACAATGGGATGCATTTTGGTAATCCAAGCACCCTGTCAACACTCTACAACTAGGCAATAATGTAAGAACCTTTAATGAGTCATGTCAAAAGAATTAAACAAATCAGATTTTACCTCGAGCTTATTTCAACTATGTGATTGTTCTTTGTATCAAACTTAGAGCCCAACTTCCCTTTGCACAATGCTATGAGCTTCTCATTATGACTTGTAAGGATCAAGGCATCCACATATATGACCAACACTAACAGATTGGATTTATCAAATAGAGATTAAAGGTTAGGATCTACAAATTTTTTTGGTGAAGCCCAAATTCAACAAGTACTCATCAATCCATTCATTCTAAGCACATGGTGCTTGCTTCAGCGCATATAGGTCCTTCTTAGTGTATATCCCTCTAACTGTAAAGCGAATGAATGAAATTGTGTATTGAGGAGGTTCTATCCATGCAAAGTGATGTTTGGAATATCATAAAGAGAATTTTGCATATGAGCATTGGGATGACATACTTGAAATTTGTAATCAGTATGATATTTCCCTTTCTATTGGAGACAGCTTGAGGCTTGAATCTATTTATGATGCTAACAATACTGTACAATTTGTAGAACTTGATACTCAAGGAGAGATCACTCGTTGTACTTGGGATAAGGATTTTCATGTTATGAATGAAGGACCTAGCCATATCCCAATGCAAAAGATCCCCCAAAATATGGAAAAAAAAACTAGATTGGTGTAATGAGGCCCCATTTTACACCCTTGGCTTGCTGAAGAGCATGGGTATGAAGTATGCTGAAGAGAATGGTAATGGAGAAGAAGAAGAAGATATTAATCATGGTATGGATGTAATGAGTGTCAAGTTTCTTTCCACAAAGAAAACAATTAGTGGGGAGCAGTGGGGAGAAAGTACTAGAGGAGAAATATACATACCTCAACACCATGTAGCAAAAGGAAATAATACACTCCCTACTTGATGGACTTGTGTTATAAATATAGAGGTAACTAGAAATTTCTTTTGCACTAGAGTATATATAGAATAATGGTTCACCGTATTATTAGAATTTAACTTGTGGTAATCTGTTTCCAAGTCTTTAAGCCACTAGAGATGTTCAATTGAGAAGCACTCAAATCAATCGGGTTTAGTTAATTTACGTTATCAATAATTTAGTATGTTTTTTTTTTTTTTTTTAATTCTGTCATGCTACTATTAGGCGAGTAACATTTTATTTGATCACAAGGAAATCAAACCATGGAGACTCTTCTGTGAATATATATATATATATATATATATTAATGGAAGGAAAAATTTGCTTTATTTTTTTCCACTTTTCCACTTTCATCGTTAAATATACACTTACTATATGTAGCGGCACCATGGGTGCTTTCCCTATTTCCACCACTAGAAAAGTTGGGGTTGTTGACATGGGCAGGCTAAGAAAGTCCCTTTGAGTACAATACTTTCATATTTTAATGGGAACTAAGAACTGAAATGGTCTGAACTTGGAGATCTGATTGAATTTCCTATGGGGATAAGTAATATATCATGTAAGTTTGAATGGTTTTGAATTCTTGTTGTTTTGTTGGGTCTCAACTAGTGCACCAGTTATACTGGAACTTGGAAGCCCAAAAACTAGTCATAAAATGCATCGTGTTTGTTATTTAGCATTAACAATAAGATATACGAAAAATATAAGACAAACTGAGGCTACAATAAATCTTTAGCAATATCTTTACCAATATTCCATTCTTGATGTGGTCTACCCCTTTAGAATGGTATATCTTTTTTTTAACAAGAACTAAATAAGAAATTTGAATTAAAAGGTTGTGTCATAGGAAAAGGAGCTGTCAAAATTTACAAAAGAAGTCTTGAGAGCACTAGAGAAAATATTTGTTTTCTAAATAATATACAAAACAAATAGAGACTTATGATTCCGGGCAATTAAAATGCCATATATTCTTATATATTGTCCTAATAAAAATATGCATTTATTCTTATATATTGTCTTAGTAAAAATATGCATGTAAAATACTGCATTAAGATACAATTTCTAGCTACCAATCATGTCTTCCATCTATTCACGGTGTACTTCCTTCTATTTCCATTGGTTTTTCTACATGTCCTCTTTTTGCTTCACCTAATCTGTCTCTTAAATAGTTTCATTCATGTTCCACCATATTTAATCTTTTCAGAAGCGTTGTTACCGTTGATTCTGGTTCCTAAAGTCTTTATCTTTCAGTTTCACGTTCCTGAAGACGTTGTACTTCTTTTTCAATACTTTTGGTTTTCTGGATCATCATTAGTATTGTTTGTTCCATTTCTCTTGATTGTTGATTCTCTTGAATATTGTTTTCTATTATGTTAAGGAAGAGTGACACAATATTTTCCATATTGCTTATTCTCCCTGCATTCTCATTGTATTGTTCCTGTATTCCTTCCAAGATTTCCTCTAAACACTTCAAATATCATTTTTCCTCGACCCAAAAAGGATCCATTGTAATGGAAATATCCAATCTCTCTATTCCACTATCCTCGATCTCTATAATGAAATCACATTGTAGCAAGTTCACTAAAGGATCAATAGAAAAAGGATTGCCTGAGATGAGTAATACTAGGGTTTGAGAGTCCACATAAAAAATCTGAGAAGGTTGCATAAGAGAGAGGAACTGTAAACATGGGTTAAAATCAACCAGGAGAATTTTGAAGGTTCAGAGAGAAAGGGATCAAGGACGATGTCTTGAGGGAACGATGAGAGAGTGGTCATAGTAATAGGGAAGGGCGAGGGTCGGGAGGGATAAAAGGAGAGGGATACGAGAGAGGGAAGGGGAAGCTTGATAGAGAGAAAGCTCTGAAGAAACCAAACATGAAAAAACTAGAAAAAGGAAACATAAGTAGAGGGTGAGAGAAGGAAAGTGAGGTAGTGAAAATAAGTTCAGAGAGATTAAAAAAATAATAAACTTCACATCTAAAAAATCTATTTCTTTCCAATTCTAAGAGATTCCTATACAGAGTTTCAATAACATTCACATAGATAAATTGTGTGTAATTAGAGATTGATAGACATTGAACATAAAGAAGGGCCATATCTGAAAAAGGGAAGTCGCTTGACTCAGACCTACAACCTAGGTTGACCCTTTGAAACCAAAGCATTGGACCTGATGTGTTCTCCATTCTCGAGCTCGCATATATTTGGGTTTCACGCATGTTAGGGTTGGAAGAAGGGATTTGAGGGTCAGATATGTGATAATACTACTACACCACTCCTAATGATGTTGACTCTGCCATGTCATGGCCAATATATATATATATATATATATATATATATATATATATATATATAGTCGAAATTCTTGAGCTCGAAAATATCCAGGTTTCACACATGCCTAGGGTATTAAAATCATAACAGGTATTTAATGGTGAGAGATGTGATAATACCGCTGCACCACTCCCAATGATGTTTCCTTTGTCACATCATAGCCTATACTTTCCATTTATATATATATATATCTTTTCTAAATTTTATATAGACTCCGTCGAATTTCCAACGACATCGTCATTTCTATTTGGACTAAGGTTCGTTTTTATTTGAAGGAAGGGTCATTACTCTTTCTATGAATGGCGATTTCTCTTTCGAAAAATGATCCTTTCTCTGTTGATGAATGGTTGTTTCTCTATCGACGAACGATTGTTTCTCTTTTGACAACTGTTAGTCCCTAGTCTGACATCAATTTGTTGCACTTTCAACATGTGTTTGTCGACGATTAGAGGTAGTTTGTGTGATCGTTTGATGATCATTTTTCATATCTTCAAATACCTATTTTTCAAATCTATGACATTATTAGATTCGTAATAGTTTCAACATTCCTCTGATGACAAAAAAGAGTTCAAGTTGTCGTCTTAAGAATGACGATCGACTGATGAATATTTCGTCAGAAATCCGACTAATTGTTTCCTTGGAAGTGGTGTGATATGAATACCGACGAACGAGTGTTCGTCGATAGAGAGACATCACCCTAACGACAAAAATAGGGTCGAAGTGTTTATTATAAGCTCAACCTGTTTGTGACGCAAAGTTGTTGATAAAGTGTCAAAAAATTGGGCCAATGTAGTAGTGAATAGTGAGGTCTCTGATCTCAAATTTCACCTCGAGCTCTTGGACCAACATATCTCCCTACTCACGGATATGAGAATCGATTGAAATGAATCGACACCACCCAAGGCAACAAGCGAAAAAGGGCTTATTCTCCTTCCTCTAGGGTTTATTTGATAATAGTTCTCATGTATGCCAGGTTTAGCATTTTGTTTACTAGTCTTTGTTTTAGTAGTTTGGTATATGGAATAGCTCTCTGGTATAAATTCTATTATAGATGTCAGGCTATGGTTATTTTTTTGACCACATGAGGTACATTGTTTTAAACATTCAGTTGGAGCAGAATCAGTTTCCAGCTATTGCAACTCTGGATCTAATAGACATTTGGAAGTATGTAATAGTTTTTTTTATGATAGGTAACTTATAGAAATATTACTTTCAAAAAAAAATTCTAAATATAAATCCTTTTATAAAACCTAAATATGAGATATAGATTAAAATAAATAATCTATTTCCAATTTATTACTCTTTTAAATTTATCTTTAATGTGTCATCAACATTTTCTCCTCATTCATTTTTTCATTTATTTTTCATCTTCTTAAATATGTAAAAGATTCACCAAATTAAAATCATAATACTTTCATCAAGTAAAATTGCATTTTTTACTAATTAAAAGTTTATGTAAAAAACATTGTCTCACATAGAACAATAATTTTTTTCTTATTTTGTTCTCACAATCCCAATAAAATTTGATGACCATTATAATGTCGCTAATAAGTGACAAATTAATAAAAATAAAAATACTATTCCCATTTCTTCCTAACATTATTACATAAGATAATTTGTAGGGTTTTTAATAATACTCCCAAGAGGCTTACGTTAGTGTATGATAACCTAACAACTGGATCATGTTAAAAAGTGGTTGGTTTATCTCAGAAATCTACAAAGTTTGACAAACAAAATATGATGTTGTCTAAATGTTTTAAGTTTTGGCATTTTTCATTGGAATTCGACAATATAAATTTAGGTGAAATCGCATTTTTTTGTTATTTAAATTGTATTTCTGAATGCATAAATAGATTCTTCATAGTTAAAAACTTCTAGACACTCGAATTATACAGATTTAACCACTCAAATCTACATATCCACCAATTTCTCACTGGATTTCAAACAAAATTAAACAAATAATATTCTTGAAAAAGAACCAAAACGTAGAATGTTTAAACTCTGTCATAAAAATAAAAAATGAGAGTAAATGTAATGTATAATTAACCTCTTACCTCCTTTGGTATGAGGCTAAACTGCCAATATCTCAAGTAGCATGGGAAAAAACTGTTGGATTACTGAGAGGGGGGGTGAATCAGTAATAGAGAAATTTAATCATTTTTAACCATATAATCCAAGTGTTATATCAATGTAGCATTATCATCCAATAACTGCAGAGTAAATAAGAAATGAACAAATTAACATTCATACACATACACAGTACACCAGTGTTTTATGTGGAAAACCAAAGTGGGAGAAAACCACAGAATGATTTTTCTTATATGTCTTGAAGAATTACATTCATTGGAAGCACCAGCTTCCTTTGTTTTCCAGCTACAACTGGAAGGAGGCTCCAACCCCCTAGTTTCTCAGGCTACAACCTGAGGGAAGCTCCAACTCCCTAATTCTCTAGCTACAAACCGAAGGAGGCTACAACCCCCTAAGTTCTCTGGCTACAACCAGAAGGTGGCTACAACCACCTATCCTTGCCCCGTCCAACCACCCTGATGTATAAGTAGAACTATGAAACCACTGTCACACTACCACTCTGAGATATACCATTGTACAACTGTATCAACATGTAACATTGACCTACATCCAACCTATACAATTTCCATGTAATCAATATGTACCCGAGCTGGACATGTATAAAAAAAATACAATAGGTATGTGACCTGTAGTGTTGCAACATGCGTATGTACGTGCCCTATCTGTTATGCAGCCCACGTATGTACATGACCAAACTTTTATGTAGCCTACGTATGCCTTCTGAAAACTAGGGTTTCCTTTCTCTTAAAAACTTATGACCCTCTGTAACTTATTTCACATAGATCTGTAACTCGTCACTGTATCCAGAATGTATCTGTACCTTGTGCATGCATCCTCATACATAACCTTTACCCAAAGCATATATATCTCTCTCTAGTCATGTGCCATATAGGTTTTTGTAATCATGAACAATTATAATAACCCTCACATGATCTAGTCATCAAACCCTTTATGATATTCAACCTCTCAATACATCAACCAATACAAGCTCTCAACCATATACCACAAAAACCCTTAGCCATATTCCAAGAAATACAAGATGTGACTAAACAAGAAGTATCAATGATAAATATACCAACATTGTATTTATGTAGATCTGACTTATGCAGAAGATCCCATGAAAACACTAGTCTCTCTAGGGAGAATCCTCAAATCTCCATAACCATTTCTCATGCATACATCAAAATCCAATTATTCATAGAAATAAGACATACCTTTTGAACCAATGGATAGATCTGATGTATCTGAGCACTGTAGACCTTCTTGGGATTTTGATCTCAGAATCTAGAACCTTTGTATCTTCATATTCTCAAGTTTCCATGGCTTTACCAACATGTACGCACCCTAATACACTGCCAGCCCGCGTACGTACACACCCTAATACACTATCAGCATGTGTATGCCTTAGTATGTACGCACCCTAATACACTGTCAGCTCGCATACACCTCATAGAATAGGGTTTTTTAGTATTCGTTGTAACTTCGAGAATTTTTCCGTCAACCCTTAGTACTACCTCAGACTTTTGTAACTTCAGATGTATCAATGAGTACATGCAATAAGCCTCACAGAACAAAAGATATTCAATATGTTGAAGTGTGGTTAAATGAGAGAGCCTTGCCTCTTATTTATACTTTCATGTAGTATTCCACTTTCCTTATTTTATGGAGTTCTCCATTAAATTTATTTTTTAAATAATTTATTTTGCAAACACTTTGACTTTTAGGGGCTTCTAGATGACTCATGAGGGTTCTCTAACTTCACATGGCCATAAATCTCTAACCGTGAAGAGTTATGTGACATTCCACATACCACCGAAAATGGCATGACATGTAATATCCAAATGGAATAGTATTACTTGCAAATATCTCAAAAATCATACCATTATCCATCAAACAAACTTGGGTCCATTACCCAAACCATTGTGCTACCAGAATTCGCTACCATACTTTCTTCAAGGGTTGACATCAGTGACAACCAACCCATTTAATCAACAATCTCCACCTTTGGCATTGATGGAAACACTCTGATGCAATATTGAGGTCATGTCATGAAATAATAAATTCATATCACTCATATCAACAATCTCCCCCTATGACCATCACTCCCTCTAGAACCATGCCTTTGTCCTCTGCATCTATGTGACCAACGTTCCCCCTGGAACCATGCCTTTTTTCTCTGCATCTGATAAATATATCCCCCTTTGTCATCAATGGAAAATGTCTCTTTCCATCTGGAGCTGCTCCCCCTAGCTGAATTGTCTGATCTCCCAACTCGAACTTTCCTCTTTATGGTGCTTCCTCGTGTACATCTAAGACATATAAGATAATCATTCAAAATAATTAATTTTGGAGTAGAAATAACTCCGAGTCTCTGGTGAAGATACTCAAAGGATTCCCATGGAAGCGGATTTGTAAATATGTCTACCACTTGTTATTTTGTGCCCACATACTCAACTCTGATGTTATTTTCTACAACCTGTTGCCGTAGAAAGTGATACTTGATTGGAATGTGCTTCGTCTTAGAGTGCATCACTAGGTTCTTTAAGATACTGATGGTGCTTGTATTATAACAATATATTGGAATGGGCTCATCATACTCAACCTGTATATCTGTCAGAGTTTGTTTCATCCAAAGAACCTGTGTACAACATGTTGTTGCTACAATATAGTCTGTCTCGGTTATAGATAAATATATTGATGATTGTTTCTTGCTTAGCCATGATAATAAACACTCACCCAAGTAGAACACTTCTCCACTGGTGCTTCATCGGTCATCAATACAACCTGCCCATTATGCATATATGTAGGCAATAAGTGATAGATACTTTCCTTTTAGATACCATAATCCAAAATTTTATGTTCCTTTGAGATATCTGGAAATCCTCTTCACTGCTAATACATGTGATTCCTTTGGTGCTGCTTGAAATCATGCCACCTATCCAACTGCCTGCATTAAATCTGGTTTGGATGTTATCACATATAGTAGGCTACCAATCATTGACCTGTATTGCCTCTGATCTGTAGACTTTGAATCATCATCTTTGCTCAACTTGCAACTGGTTTGCATGGGAGTGATAACTGGTTTGCAATATTCCATTTTGAACCTCTTTAGCATTTCTCTGATATACTTGGTTTGAGAAATAAAAATTCCTTGGTTGCTTTGACGTATCTGAAGTCCCAGAAAGAAGGATAGTTCTCCAAGTAATGACATTTCAAATTCATTCTGCGTATCATTTGCAAATTTCTGGCTTAACCTGTCATCATCACTACCAAAAATAATATCATCAACATAAACTTCAATCAATAAAATACTATCTTGACTTACCTTGATGTAGAGGTTGTTATATGCACTTCCTTTTATGAACCTTGGTTTTTGTAGATATTTATCTAGTCTAGAGTACCATGCTCTAGGAGCCTGTTTTAGACCATACAAGACCTTCTTTAATTTACACACATAAACTACGTTCTCTGACAACTGAAATCCTTCTGGTTGTTCAATGTAGACTTCTTCTTCAAGTTCCCCATTTAGAAAAACATATTTTGCGTCCATCTGATACACTTTAATATTTTTGGAGCATGCATAAGCTAAAAGCAATCAGATTGCTTCCATTTTGGAAACTGGGGAAAATGTCTCTTCAAAGTAGATTCCTTCAACCTATGCATATCCTTTACATACCAATCTAGCTTTGTTCCTTGTAACCTGTCCATCTTCATTCAATTTATTCATGTATACCCACTTTGTGCCGATCACATTCTTATCCTTTGGTCTTGGAACCAATTCCCAAGTGTCATTTTTCTCTATTTGATCCAATTCTTCATCCATGGCCTTATTCCAAAATTCATCCTTGTTGGCCTCTTCAAAACAGGTTGGTTCAATCATAGATATGAGTGCTAGGTGTGTTTGTTATGGTGAACGCATTCTTCTTCTAGTCTCAACTCTTGCATCTTTGTTTTCGATAATCTGATATAAATGATGATTCTTCTATACTTGTCTGCTAGGTGTCTTTGGCGACACTTGTTGAACTTTCTCTTCTTCTTTTGTTGGATCCTCTTCATATTCCCCTTTTTTTTCATCTTTTATTTCTTCTTCGTAAAGTTGTTCCATTGATTCATTTTCTTCTTCCTTTAATTCTTGTCTACCTGTTTCATCAATTGTTACGTGGATGCTTTCCACAATTTTGTTCAATCTCAGGTTGAAACACTTGTATTCTTTCCATGTACTTGAGTAACCAACAAGTACTTCTTTGTCCAAACAAGATTCAAACATTCCCATTCTGCCATCTTCTCTTTTGATGTAGCATTTGCTTCAGAAAACTTTGAAGTGCTTCACATTTTCTGGTCTTCCTTTCCATAGCTTGTAGGGAGTTTTTTCAGTGTTGTTTCTGGGCATTAATCTGTTTTGAATGTGAATTGTTGAATGCACTTCCCATGTCCAAAAAATATCTGTCAATTTGGAATCCATTGGAATTGTTCAAGCCATTTCTTGTATTGTCATGTTCTTTCTTTCAACAACTCCATTTTGTTGAGGTGCCCTAGCAACAAAGAATTTCTTTTTTATTCCATGACTACTGCAGTAGTCCACAAATTCCTTTGAAGTGAACTCTCCTCCATTATCATATCTCAAGCATTCAATTTTTGAATACAGATCATTTTCAACCATTTCCTTGTAGATCTTGAAGTTTTCAAAAGCTTCTGACTTATTCTTGAGAAAGAAAACTGCAGTCATTATTGTATAATCATCAACTAATAACATAAAGTATTTCTCACCTTTTAAATCCTTAGTTGTAGTTGGTCCAACCAGATCAGTATGCACAATTTCCGGTGGTCTTGTTGTTGAATATTCCTTTGATTTGAACCTGGTCTTTGTTTGCTTTCCTTGTTGATAATGTTTGCATAAAGTGTTGGTTGGTTTCGTGATCTGGGGCATTTCTCTGACTTCTTCTCTTTTTCTGACTTTCACAAGGTTATCAAAATGTATGTGGCCCATTATTTTGTGCCATAGAAAACTTTCATCTTCCTTCCCTAGACAACACTTTTCATTTCCAATTTCACTTAACACATATATGTTGCTTGAAGTTCTCGCAGTTGTAGTAATCAATTTTCATGAACCTTCTTTTCTTATCTCACACTTTTGTGAATCGAATGTAACTTTATGACCCTGGTTGCACATTTTACTCACACTTAGAAGATTATATTTCATGTCTTCTACCAGTAGAACATTTTCTGCCTTTGTATTCGTGTTCCTAATTCTGACTATGCCTTTTCCAATTATTTTAGTTGAATCATCATTTCCGAAGGAGATTGATCCATCTCTTTCCTTTCTTAATGTAAGAAACTTGTATCTATCACCTGTCATGTGTTTTGAACAACCACTGTCAACATACCAACCACGTTTCGTCTTCTTAGCTTGTAGAGCGAATGGGAATTCTTCATTGTTGTATTCATTCTTCTTTCTTAACCATGTCCTTTTCTAAGGTTCCCGTCTCTGATTTTTGTTGTTCTGTTGTGGTTCTCTAGGAGGGATTGTCATTCTGCAATCTCTGGCCATGTGTCCAAAGTTGTTACACTTGTAGCATTCCACTTCAATGCTCAATGATTCAAACTTGTTGTAACTTCTTCTCTATGTTTCACTAGGCCTTCTTGGATAACCTTTTTGTGTATGACTTTCAAAGTTGTTTATGTTCCCATTGGTAGCTCTGCAATTCACAGATTTATGTCCAAAATTATTACATGCATAACATAAACCAAAAAATATAGTTTGATACCTGGGAGTTGAGGATATTTTGAAAGGAAGTGCTCTTATGGATCCTTCTTCTTCCTGAGACCTATTTGTTTCTGTTGGTCATTGATTCTGAAATCTGAATCTTCTTGGTGGAGGAGTGTCCCTATAATTTTCTCTACAGACCTTCCTATCCCCTTTGATTGTTTTTGCATAGATTTTTGGATATGTTTCTTGTTATGTTGTTTTTGAGCTTGATCCATTTTCTGTCTGATTGTATCCAAGTCTGGACTTGTCATGATTAGGCCTTTGACTACTGATAATGTCATTTAAAACTTTTGAGTTGTTCAACATATTTTTATTTTGAATATCCTTTCTTAATGTGACAATCTCTGCTTCCAAATTTTCAATGATCCTGTCTCTTCCTTCTAACTGTTCTTTGAGTTCTTCTTCAATTATTTTATTTTATTCAACTTGAACCTTCAAATTTGTGATCATTTGTTCAAATTCCTTGGTGTCTTATTTCTTGTCTAGTTCTGCTTGTAGTTTCTTGTTTTTACTCTTCTCTTTTCTGATAACTTTTATGGCACTCAACAATTCCTCTCAGTAGTCAACTTATGCCTATTCAATTTATTCTTCGACTTCTTCATATTCTTCTTCAGAGTCTTCTTTATCAGATTCTTATACTACCATAAATAGAACTCTTTATGTCTCATTGTCACTGACTTCATCTTCATCTGATGATGAGATGTCTTCTTTGGTGCATAAGATTTTCTTGAAAACTTTCTTTTTGGTTCTTTTTCCTTTATATGTTTGTTTTCTTTTTGAGTAACCTTCACCATTTCTCTTTTTCTTATGAGGAAATTTGTTAGCAAAATGACCAATACCATCACAATTAAAAAAAATTAAAGGAAGCTTACCTCTATACTTACCGTCGGTTCCCTTGTTCAGACTTTTGACAAAGTTGGCCACTTCTTCATCATCTTCTGAGACGCCACTATTGATGCTATGTTATTTTTCTTGTTTCTTTCCCTTTTGCTTTGATATTTGGGATTCTTTGAAGGCTGCTTCTTTTACATCTGGATTTTCATGTCCAGTTCTCATTTCATATGCTGTGAAGATTCCATGTAGTTCGTCCATGCTTATTGAGTTTAGATCTTCTCTTTCTTCCAGTGCTTATATCTTAGGGTAAAATCTCATAGGAAGATATCTTAGTACCTTTTGAACAATTACAAATTCTTGAATTTCTTCTCCTAATCCCATGATTCCATTTACTGTTTCATCGAATTGTAATAAGTAAGCTGCAATATTCTCATATTCCTTCATCTTTAGTTGTTCGAACTGACCTCTGTAAGTTTGAAGCTTTACTTCTTTGACTTTTGAATCTCCTTAATAAATATTTCGAACTTTGTCCCAAATAGCTTTAGCGGATTTACAATGTGCAACTTTGGTGAATACCGTTTCACCAAGACCATTCAAAAGTGCATTTGTGGCTTTGGAATTATTCTGACCTAGTTTCACTGCTTTGTCATTTGTTGGCGGAACTGATGGTACTATGTATCCATCTACAATTGATTGCCAAATTTAAAATCCACGTGCTTGTATATATGTCTTCATTCTTATGCTCCAAAATGCATACTTTTGTCCATCAAACTGTGGTATTCCATTTTTATACAAATTATTTCTCTTGATGATCTACCTTTCAGTGGTTAAACTGATTTYTGAAGGAACCTGCTCTGATACCAATTGTTGGATTACTGAGAGGGGGGCTGAATTAGTAACATAGAAATTTAATCCTTTTTAACCATATAATCCAAGTGTTATAACAATGTAGAATTATCATCCAATAACTGCAAAKTAAATAATAAATGAAAAAATGAACAATCATACACATACACAATACACCCGTGTTTTACGTCGAAACCCAAAGCGAGAGAAAACCACATAATTCTTCCTTTTTTTTCCAGCTGCAACTGGAAGGAGGCTCCAACCCCCTAGTTTCTCAGACTACAACCTGAGGGAAGCTCCAACTCTCCAATTCTCTGGCTACAACCAGAAGGAGGCTACAACCCCCTAAGTTCTTCGACTACAACCGAAAGGTGGCTACAACCACCTATCCTTTCCCTGTCCAACCGCCCTGATGTATAAGTAGAATTATGAAACCACTGTCACACTATCACTATGAGATATACCATTGTACAACTGTATCAAACTCTACCACTGACCTGCATCCAACCTGTACAACTGACTTGTAATCAATCTATAACTGAGTTGAGCATGTATCAACAAAAATACAATAGGTACGCGACCTTTAGTGTTGCGACACATGTATGTATGTGCCCTATATGTTATGCAGCCCGCGTATGTACGTGAACAAAATATTATGCATCATGTGTATGCCTTCTGAAAACTAGGGTTTCCTTTCTCTTGAAAACTTCTGACTCTCTGTAACTTCTTTCACATAGATCTGTAACCTGTCACTATATCCAGACTGTATTTGTACCCTATGCATGCATCCTCATACATAACCTTTACCCAAAGCATATATCTCTCTCTTTATTCATGTGCCATATAAGTGTTTGTAATCATGAACAATTATAATAACCCTCACATGATCTAGTCATCAAACCCTTTATGATATTCGGCCTCTCAATACATCAACCAATACAAGATCTCAACTATATACCACAAAAACCCTTAGCCATATGCCAAGAAAAACAAGATGTGTCTCAACAAAAGTATCAATGATAAATATACCAACACTATATTTCTGTATATTTGACTTATGCAAAAGATCACATGCAACCACTAGTCTCTCTAGGGAGAATCCTCAAATCTCCATAACCATTTCTCATGCATACATCAAAATCCATCTATTCATAGAAATAAGACATACCTTTTGAACCAATAGATATATCTGATGTATCTGAGCGCTTGATGCAGGAGCATTGTCAATGAGCATGTGTGGCAGGACAACTCAGTGCCTGGGAATCATTTCAGAATCTCAAACGCTGGGAGTTACGATGAATCTTTTGGAGCTGGTTGGAAAAACGAAAGAAGATCAAACGCTTGAGAATGGATGATCATGAGTGATATAGGAGTTTCACTCTGATTCTTGAATGTAACTGAACTTAGGTAGTAGTTAGTTTTTTTTTCTTTTTTGAGTAGACGAGTAGTCAGGGGGGAACCCTAAGGACCCTCTGAGATAAATACAGGTTTTGTACGCCCAAATGAGACTGTTGCGAGTTAGTAGGAATTTTCTGAGTTTTAAGTTATTGTTTTGATATTAGCTGTAGCCATTTACTTTTGAATGAATATGACAGAGGAAAATTGACCCAAATGCATAGTATTGTTACTGCTTGCAATTCTCTGTTAGTGAATTCTCATAAATGAATGAATTTCTTTATGAATGGATGAAACTGTAAATGGAAATATAAGTTTCAATTCTTTCTCTTCTGTTGAGTGCGTGCAAGGTGTGCACATCGAACGCAAGGAGTGTGTTGATGGGATCTGTTTCGATTCCGAATCTCAGAAGAGATAGCATGAAACTTTCCCTTTGCAAGGATTGCAAAGCGATTGCTGCAAGGCGTGCACAGTAACCCGCAAGAACTAAGTCTTGTGTAAGAATCTGTTGCAAGGAGTGCACAAATATGGAAGCTCAAGATGAGGAGCTACAACAACCGCTAGATTGGCTATAGGGAGAAATTTGGGCCATCAGATCAGAGTCCAGACAGGAGGAACACACACAAGGGGAGAACATATCTCATTCGTCAGATCTAGACACGAAGGACCAAAAGTCGTTAGATCCAAGTAAGGTGCACATAGCTTAACCCTTTGAAAGTGCACAAGAGAGGCAGAATGATGAAATCATGAAATTTCGAAGTCTATCGAAACCGTCCATCAAGAAGGGACACGTGGCGAGGGATCAACATTTCGTTGAATTCTCAATCGGGGGAACCACAGGCAGGAGTTGTGAAAACTCATGAAATATGAAATCACGAGGCCATCTGGACCATTGGATCATGGAGAGTTAGGGACCATTTATCTGACGCGAGGATATTTTGGGATATTGCGGATTGGGAGAAGGGAGGTGAGGGATCCTCCCACTTCACGAAACGTGAAGGAGACAACAAGACCGTCAGATCATATGGATTTTGGATCGTTGATCTGACGTGCGTGGAGCCCAGATTTAGGGATTCGAAAATCGAGAGGACAAGCAAACAAACCTTCTGGGGGCGTGAAACTCGAAACTGCGAAGTGCTCGAGAGGTTGGGCCCAGGTCATAGCGAGGGGTCACATTGTCGAAGGATAAGGGAGGAGCTAGCATGCGCTAGGCCCCACGTCGGGATTTTGGAAGTCGGAGAATCAAAGTTGGATCATACGCAAACACTCGACATGTGAAATCACGACGTGCCTTTGGTTAGGCGAGTGGTCACAGTTGTGGTCATGTAACGAAAGGAGCTTTGCCAGGGAAGAGCTAGTGACCGTTTGGTGTTGAAATTTGAATAGCGCTCAAGAGAGGGCACGTGGGTATCATACGACCAATGCATTTGGAGGAAGGACCTATGTAAGTTTATTTGGGGTCGAGCTGATACTTGAAGAGTCGATTCGACTCAGTATCTTGATCGATCCTTGACTGGGAGGTCAGCAGCCTCGATGGGAGAAAGGGGAGGTCTGCATCAAGTGGTATCCGAGCCGAATTTTGATTGTAGACAATAGGAAAAGGAGAGGATACAAAAGAACTCAAATTTGTACTCTATGTGTGACAGAAAGTCAACACAATGCCACCGAGGATATGATTGGATCCACCTTTAGCCAATTGGGTTGTAGAAAGGGAAATTCTAGAACGTAGTGCAATATTGTAGGCGATGGAGGCAGCGTAAAGAAGATCACCTGATGTTGGAGATATCAATGATGCAGAGAGTGAAGAGGTAGAATTTGAAGAAGATGAAGGAGAAAATTTTGCTGAAGAATGCTTGCTAAGAGAAGTTATCAAGTTGGGAGCTAGAGACAAAATAGAGGTCGCAATGTACGAAGGTAATTTGGATGTTGAAGAGTTGTTGGATTGGGTAAGGTCCATGGACAAATATTTCGACTATGAATATGTCGATGAGGAGAAAAGGGTGAGACATGATGTTACCAGACTAAAAAGACATGAAACACTGTGGTGGGATGAACTAAAGGCTGAGAAGAGGAGCAAAGAAAAACATAAGATAAACAGTTGGGACAAAATGGTAGCCAAGTTGAAGGCTAAATTCATGCCCAAAGATTATCAGATCAATATGTTCAAGAAGCTACAGAACCTGAGGAAGAAGGGTATGACAGTTAAAGAGTACACAGAGGAGTTCTACAAGCTGAACATTAGAACTGGATAAAGGGAGAAGGATGAAGAAAAAGTTTCTAGGTATATAAATGGCCTGAGGTATGAAATCTAGGATGAGATCAACATGATGTCAGTAAGGACTATGGAGGATTTATCAGTTCACACTGAAGGCAGAAGAGAATTTGGCCAGAAAAAAACCAACGAGGCAGAGGTAAAAACCAAGATCTGAACAAAGGCAAGGGAGTTGCCCATGACAAGGCACATAAATCCAAAGATGAGGTTGAGAAACCACACAGTCACTCGGAAAGAGGACGAAGTTCCCGAGGAAGACAAGATTGTGGAATAAGTTCTTCCAAATGAAGAGGAAGAGGAAGAGGAGAAGAAGTGAGATGTTACAACTGTGGAAAGGAAGGACATAATTCTTGGGAATGTCTCGAGAGAAATAAATAAGGAGAATGTAAAGCTCACATTTTAGAATCACATGGAAGAAATTGGAGCTAGAGACAACTGCACACACGAATCCATACAAAGTATCGTGGTTGCAGAAAGGACACCAGGTAATGGTTACTAGACAATGCTTGGTTGAAATTAAGATAGGAGGATATAGAGATGAAATTATATGTGATGTAATTCCCATGGATGTATGCCGTATTTTGTTGGGAATACCATGGCAGTTTGATAGGAATGTCATTAATCATGGGAGGAAAAACACATACACCTTGGAGAAGAATGGTAGGACACACATGTTGCTGCCAATAGAGGAGGAAAAAAATGAAAGAGGAAACCAACACAAGCATACTTCTCATGAGTGGGAAGGAACTCCTAAAAGAAGTAAATAAAGGACATGAGATGCAGTTTGTTGTGGTGAGGAAACCTAGAGTTTTCCTTACAAGTACTTCAATGGATGACTTTTCTGAAGAAATTCAGGAATTGTTGGATAATTTTGTTGACATAGTGGTGGATGAGTTGCCTAAATCATTGCCACCCATCAGAAGTATCATCCATCATATTGTTCTGATACCAGGAGAAAGTCTGACAAACAAAGAAACATACAGGCTGAAACCTCGAGAGAATGAGGAGGTAAAGAACCAAGTCCATGAATTGTTAGAAAAAGGTTTGGTCAGAGAGAGCTTGAGTCCATGCACAGTGCCAACTCTGTTGAGCCCAAATAAAGATGGAGCATGGAGAATGTGTACAGAATCGAGAGCCATTAACAAGATCACCATCAGGTATAGGTTCCCTTTGCAAAGAATGAATGATTTAATGGACTGTCTAAGTGGAGAAAACTTCTTTTCTAAGATAGATTTGAAGAGTGGATATCACCAGATATGAATGAGAGAGGGTGATGAATGGAAGACAGCCTTTAAGACAAATTAAGGTTTGTATGAGTGGCTTGTTATGACATTTGGCTTAACAAATTCCCCAAGCAATTTTATGAGGTCGATGAATGAAATACTGAAATATTTCATTGGCAAGTTTGTCGTTGTATATCTGGATGATCTATTGATCTTTAGCAAGACTAAAGAGGATCATTTGAGGCACCTGACACTAGTGACGAGGAGACTACAGTAGGAGAAGCTACTGATAAATCTGAAGAAGTTATCTTTTATGAAGACATAACTCATTTACTTGGGTTTTGTGATCTCTTCAAATGAACTGAAGATGGATCTAGAAAAAGTGAGAGCAATCAAAGAATGGCCATCACCAAGAAGCATGTTCGAGGTAAGAAGCTTCCATGGATTATCAAGTTTCTATAGGAAATTCATCAAACATTTTAGTGGAATTTGTGCACCAATGATGGATATAGTGAAGAAGAAGCACAAGTCTTTTAAATGGACAGAGGAGGCCGAGAGGAGCTTCAAATTACTGAAGGAGAAAATAGCAAAATGACCAATTCTGGTCTTGCCAAATTTTAAAAAGACATTTCAGGTGAGATGCGATGCAAGTTGAGCTGCAATTGGAGCAGTTTTGAGCCAAGATAATATGCCTATTGCCTATTTCAGTGAAAATTTGAATGAGACTAAGAGAAAATACTCCACATATGACAAGGATTTTTATGCCATAATTCAAGCCCTGAAGAAGTGGAGATGGTACCTTGTCCCACGATAATTTGTCTTGTATAGTGATAAACAAGCCTTACAATTCATAACTAGACAAGAAAAATTGAATCAGAAGCATGCAAAGTGGATTGAGTTTATGCAGAATTTTACTTTTGTCATAAAACATATTGTTGGGAATGCTAACAAAGTTGTTGATGCATCGAGCAGGAGAAGTTTGATTCTGCAGTAATTTCAGGTAAATAATTTGGGGTTTGAACACCTGAAGGATATGTATTGTGATGATGAAGATTTCAAGGAAGCATACAAAACATGTGCAAATCCTGTGCAAATCCTGTGTTGAGAAACAGGAGCCAATGGGCCAAATACATGGTTCAAGAAGGATTGTTGTTCAAGGGAAATCAGGTGTGCATACCAAAATGCTCAATGAGGGATAACCTTTTGAAGGAGAATCATAGTGGAGGATTGGATGGACATTTCGGCCATGATAAAACATTTGCACAGATGAGTAGTTCATACTATTGGCCAGGTATGAGGACATAAGTGATAAAATTTGTGAACAGATGTAGAATATGCCAACATGTAAAATAAAAAAGATAGAACACTGGATTCTATCATCCATTTTCGATACCAGAGAGGCCTTGGGATGCAATAAGCATGTATTTTGTGTTGAAACTGCCAAGAACGCAAAGGGGATGTGATTCCATATTTTGGTGGTGGATATATTTTCAAAGATGGTACACTTTATCCCATGCCATAAGACCAGTGATGAAACCCATGTTGCAAATCTATTTTTCAAGTAAGTTGTGAGACTTCACGTCCTGCCCAGGAGCATTGTCTCGGACAGAGACACAAAATTTGTTGGTCATTTTTGGAGAACATTTTGGAAGAAGTTGGGGATGTATTTTTCCTTCAGCTCAACTTATCACCCTCAGAAAGATGGACAAACTGAGGTGGTAAATAGAAGTTTGGGAAACTTGTTGAGGAGTCTGGTCACTGAACATCATAATTAGTGGGATCAAATTCTGCCACAAGTAGAATTTTCATACAATGACTCACCAAACAGGAGCACTGGAAAGAGACCATTCCAAATATTGTATGGAATGAAACCTAGGGGAGTATCTGAGTTGAGAGACTTAGAATAGAGTGACATCAAGAGTGCTGAAGCAAAATACTTTGCTATAGAAATGCAGAAACTCCATAGCCAGATCAGAGGACAATTGCAGAACTCTAGCCAAGAATACAAACACAGAGTTCATCAACATCGCAGGGAGCTTCAATTTGAAGTAGGAGATCAAGTTCTAGCACATCTCATAAAGGAAAGGTTCCCTAGGGGAACACATAACAAATTAAAAATGAAGAATATAGGACCATGTAAGATCTTAAGAAAATTTGATGCAAATGCCTATGAGATTGAGTTGCCAGATGATGTGGGCATATCACCCATATTCAACGTTTCAAACCTATATCCTTACAAGAAATATGACACAGAGGAAGAAAAAAATCAAGATAAGGTTCAGTGGGAGAAACAAATGCCTATAGAAGAAAAACCACAGATGGAGAAGATTGTTGATCAAAGAATTGGAAACAAGACCAGGAGGAAAACCTATTTTGAATATCTGGTGAAGTGGAAATGGAACCCAATAGAAGATGCAAGTTGGAAAAATGAAGTTGATATCCAGAAGCATGGAAAGTCAGTGCAGGATCTCATGGACAGGAGTCCATGAATTTTTTTGTTCAGGGGGAGTATGATGCATGAGCATCGTCAGTGAGCACGCGTGGCAAGACAACTCAGCACCTAGGAATCATTTCAGAATCTCAAACGCTGGGAGTTACGAAAAATATTTTAGAGTTGGTTAGAAAAACAAAAGAAGATAAAACGCTTGGGAACAGATGATCATGAGTGATCTGGGAGTTTCACTCCGATTCTTGAATGTAACTAAACTTAGGTAGAAGTTAGTTTTTTTTCTTTTTCGAGTAGACGAGTAGTCAGGGGGGAAACCTAAGGACCCTCTGAGATAAATAAAGGTTTTGTACACCCAAATGAGGTTGTTGTGAGTTAGTAAGAATTTTCTGAGTTTTAAGTTATTGTTTTGATATTAGCTATAGCCATTTACTTTTGAATGAATATGACAGAGGAAAATTGACCCAAATGCATAGTATTGTTACTTCTTGCAATTATCTGTTATTGGATTCTCATAAATGAATGAATTTCGTTATGAATGGATGAAACTGTGAATGGAAATATAAGTTTTGATTTTTTCTCTTCTATTGAGTGCATGTAAGGTGTGCACATCGAACGCAAGGAGTGTGTTGAAGGGATCTGTTTCAATTTCGAAGCTCAAAAGAGATAGCACAAAAATTTCCCTTTGCAAGGAGTGCAAAGCAACTGCTGCAAGGTGTGCATAGTCACCCGCAAGAGCTAAGTCTTGCGTAAGAATCTGCTGCAAGGAGTGCACAGATCTGGAAGTTCAAGAGGAGGAGCTACAACAACCTTTAGATCGATTGCAGGGAGAAATATGGGCCATCATATCAGAGTCCAGACAGGAGGAACGCACACAAGGGGAGAACATATCTCGTTCGTCGGATCTAGACACAAAGGACCAACAGCTGTTGGATCCAAGTAAGGCGCACACATCTTAACCCTTTGAAAGTGCATAGGAGAGGCAGAATCGTGAAATCATGAAATTTTGAAGTCTATCAGAACCGTCCATCAAGAAGGGACATGTGGCGAGAGATCAACGTTTCGCTAAATTCACAATCAGGGGAACCAGAGGCAGGAGTTGTGAAAACTCACGAAATTTGAAATCGTGAGGCCATCTAGACCGTCAGATCACGGAGAGTTAAGGACCATTGATCTGACACGAGGAGATTTTTGAAAATCAGGGATTGGGATAAGGGAGGTGAGTGATCCTCTAACTTCATGGAACACAAAGTCCCGAAACGTGAAGGAGACAACAGGACCGTCGGATCATATGGATTTTGGACCGTTGATCTAACGTGCGTGGAGCCCAGATTTTGGGTTTCGAAAATTGGGAGGACAAGAAAACAAACCTTCCAGGGGTGCAAAATGTGAAACCACGAAGTGCTCAAGAATTTGGGCCCAGGTCATAATGAGGGGTCACATCGTTGAAGGATAAGGGAGGAGCTAGCATGCGCTAGGCCCCACATTGGGATTTCGGAAGTCGACGAATCAGAGTTGGCTCATACGCAAACACCTGACATGTGATATCGCGACAAGACTTTGGTTAGGCGAGTGGTCACAGTCGGGGTCATGTAATGGAAGGAGCTTATCCAGGTAAGTGCTAGCGCCCATTTGGTGTTGAAATTTGAATAGCGCTTAGGAGAGGGCCTGCGGGTCTCATACGATCAACACATTTGGAGGAAGGGTCTGTGTAAGTTGATTTGGTGTCCAAATGAGACCCAAAGAGTGGATTCGAATCAGTATCTTGATCGATCCTTGACCGGGAGGTCAACAACCCCAACAGGAGAAAGGGAGGGTCTGCATCAACACTGTAGACCTTCTTGGGAGATTGATCTCAAAATCTAGAACCTCTGCATCTTCATCTTCTTAAGTTTCCATGGCTTTACCAGCATGTACGCACCCTAATACACTGCTAGCCCGTGTACGTATGGACCCTAATACACTATCAACTCGTGTATGCCTTAGTATGTACGCACCCTTATACATTGTCAGCTCGCGTATGCCTTAGTATGTACGCACCCTAATACATTTCCAGCCTGTGTATGCCTCATAAAATAGGGTTTTTTAGTATTCATTGTAACTCCAAGAATTTCTCCATCAACCCTTCGTACTACCTCAGACTTTTGCAAATTCAGATGTATCAAAGAGTACTTGCAATAATCCTCATAGAACAAAAAGACATTCAATATGTTGAAGTGTGGTTAAATGAGAGAGCCTTGCCTCTTATTTATACTTTCATGTAGTATTCCACTTTCCTTATTTTATGGAGTTCTCCATTAACTTTATTATTTAAATAATTTCTTTTGCAAATACTTTGACTTTTGGGGGCTTCTAGATGACTCATGAGGCTTCTCAAACTTCACATGGCCATAACTCTCTAATCATGAGGAGTTATGTGATGTTCCACATACCAACGAAAATGGCATGACATGTAATATCCATATGGAATATTCTTACCTGAAAATATCTCAAAACTCATACCATTATCCATAAAACAAACTTGGGTCCATTACCCAAACCATTGTGCTACCAGAATTCGCTACCGGACTTTATTCAAGGGTTGACATCAATGACAACCATCCCATTTAATAAAAGAAAACTAGAGGCTACTCCAGCTATGGTCACCAACAGAGTTTTACAGGTGGTAAGAGTTTTAAAAGTATTAAAGGAATCTCTAAGTTAAAGTAGAGATTGTCTTGCAAAATATGTGGGTGATCCCACAACCTTGGAACTATTCAGATTGATTCAGTTTGAGGTTAACAATGCAAGGGAAGCTTGAAATTATTTAGAAGCAACTCTGAAGATACTTGGTTTCTCTTTCCTTAGAAGAGAAAAAAAAAAAAAAAAACTGTTAAATCTAAATAAGTAAAAAGGTCAAACTTGTAGATAATTTTGTGTTTCACCAATTCACACATTATACTATGTGGTGTTCTCAAATTTTTGTTTAGAGAAATGATTCTCTTATTGAAGTTTGTAAAGATGTCACCTTTTGTTTACAACCTTTTCTATATAACAATTTATATGTGTGGAATTAACACGGTTCAATAAAGATCTAGCCTTCAAAAACATTTTTAGAATTAAAAATAAATAAATTTTAATATTTTTAGAATTAAAAAAAAATAAAAATCCTAATATGAGGCTCTCTTAGGATTATTATTGATACTTTATTTTCCTCATTAAAACTAGTATCTTATCTAATAGAGATGGTTATTTAACTAAATACAAACACATCGATTTTTTCAGTAAAAAATATTATTTCTTTTATTATTAATCTATTAGAAACTATAGTAGTTATCCTATCACAATCAATTAGCCTAGTTTTGAAGACTAGGCATTGCTTGATTTTGGATCACTCTCACAATTTCTCCCTCCTCTTACTACTAGAAGAGCCATGAACATGAGGTTATGCATTTTGAAGTTGTGTTGCAAATTAATTAGTTTTTGAGAATTTTAAATCATTCTAACACTAAAAACAAAAAGAAAAAAATTTAAGATTGTTTGGCGTATAGTTGGAAAATAGATGAGGAAATTTAACCAAAAAAAAATTGATAACTTACTCATAATTACACATCTAGGTCTTCAATAAAACAATACTTTTATTATTAATTTATAAAATGTTAGAACAATTATTTGATCCCAATCAATTAGTGCAATTTCAAATACTGGGCATTAACTAAGTGGGAAGGGCAGGTGGGGATACTCCCCTTTTGAGAGTGACACGATGGCCAAATGAATATGTGGGAAGGGCAGGTGGGGATACTCCCCTTTTGAGAGTGATGAAGTGACCAAATGAATATGGAATACGGTAGAGCACATCTATGTCTAAAGGAACAATGTATTATTGATTAATTGGGTTGGTTGTCATTGATGTCAACCCTTGAAGCAAGTCCGATAGCAAATTTTTGTAGCCCCAACAATATGGTTAAGGGAATTAAGCTTGTTTGATTTTTAATGGTATGAAGGTTAGTATATCTACAGATATGACTATTCTAGATGGATAGTACATGTCATGCCATTTCTGGTGATACGTGGAACATCACATAACCCCTCACGATTAGAGAGTTATGGCCTTGTGAAGTTGGAGAACCATCATGAGTGATCTAGAAGGTCAAAGAAGTCAAATTGTTCTAGAAGCTCCTAGAAGAAGTTGACTAGTCAAGTGGGTGAAACTAGGAGTTAATCATGGGTTAAGTTGTTGCAATAAGAAAATAATTAAAAATAAATTAATTGCAACTAGAAGTGGAGAGTTTACTATTTGTGGATGAAGTGGTTATAAGTGGACAATTGTTTAGAAGTGAGTTAGCCCTAAAAGAAGGAAATTGGATTAAGTTGGTTAGAAGGTAACCCCTTGAGGAATCTACATGGAAGTATAAATAAGAGAGAAAGGCTCTACTATTAACACATATTGATCACATTGAATATATATTATTGTGTAGGGTTTTTTGTAGGTACTCATTGATACATCTGAAGTTACGCAAGTCTGAGGTAGCATGAAGGATTGACAGTGAAAGTTTTAGAATTGCAGAAAATACTGAAAAAACCCTAGTTTTTTAGGTGTACACGGGTTGTAGTGGAGAAGGGCACATACGTACATAGGTTGGAAGTATAACAAGGCAAGTATAGTTGGGAAAAGACATGAAAACTTGAGGAGATAAAGACGCCAGGTCTCTAGAATTTGAAAGCAATCTCCCAGGAAGGTCTATAGTGATCAGGTACATCAGATCTATATACATGTTCAAAAGGTATGTCTTATTTCTATGTGTAGTTGGACTTTGTTGTCTACATGAGAAATGGTTATGGGGGTTTGAGGTTTTTCCCTAGAGAGGCTATTGGTTGTATGACACTTACTATATAAGTCAAATCTACAGAAATATAGTGCTAATATATTTGATATCTATCATTGGTACATCTTGTTAGTGTTGAGGAACATCTTGTATTTCTTGGCATATGGTTAAGGGTTTTTTGGTACATGGTTAAGACCTTGTAGTTATGAATTGGTTGTGAAGTTGTTGATGGAGTGTGAGGTTTTATATCAAAGGGTTTTTTTTTTCTAGTCCATGTGAGGGTTAATACACTTGTTCATGAGTGTAGACACATGTATAACACATGACTAGAGAGATATAGATTCACTTGGTTAAGGGATATGTATGAGGATGTATTCATAGGGCACAACTACAGTTAGGACACATTGTCAGGTTGCAGGTTGATGTGACAAAGGCAACAAAGGGTTAGATTTGTTTTCAGGAAGGTGAAAACCCTAGTTTACAAAAGGCGTACGCAGGATATACTATAGTCAGGTCACATACATACACAGGCTGCATTATAGGCATGTCACGTATATACACGAACTACAACACAGACAGTTCGTGTACCTGTTGGGTTTTTGTTGGTACAGGAAGGTTACAGTTACAGGTTGATCACAGGTTGTTGGTATAGGTTGGTTATAGGTTGTTGACACATATTGGTATAGGTTTACAGTGGTATATCTCACAGTGACAATGTGGCATTGGTTTCATCATTTCACTTATATTTTAGGGTGGTGGGATGGGGCAAGGATAGGTGGTTGTAGCCATCTTCCGGTTGTAGCTAGAGAACATAGGGGGTTATAGCCTCCTTCTGGTTGTAGCCAGAGAATTGGGGAGTTGGAGCTTCCCTCAGGTTGTAGCGTAAAAATATAGGGGGTTAGAGCTTCCTTCCAGTTGCAGCTGGAGAAAAAAGTAAGTTGGTGCTTCCAATGAATGTAATTCTTAAAGACATATAAGAAAAATAATTTCATGGTTTTCTCCTACATTGGATTTCCATGTAAAAATATTGGTGTATTGTATATGTGTATGATTTTTCATTGTTCATGGTTTATTTAATCTTCACTTATTGTATGATAATGCTATATTGATCATACAGATAAATAACACTTACATATTGTTGTTAAAAGGATTAAAAATCTTTATTACTGATTCACCCCTCCCTCTCAGTAATCTGACAATTGTATCAGAGCAGGTTCCTTCGGAAATCAGTTTAACCACTGAAAGGTAGATCATGGAAAGAAATAGTATGTATAAAAATGGAATATCACAGTTTTATGGATAGAACTACACATTCTGGAGAAGAAGGATGAAAACATATGTACAAGCACAGGGATTTGAGTTTTGGCAATCAATTTTAGATGGATATAAAGAACCAATAGTTCCAAAAGCAAATGACAATGGAAGGAAAATCAGTCTAAACAATTCAAAATCCAAAAATGCACTTATGAATGGTCTTGGTGATTTAGTATATGGAAAAGTTACGCATTGCATCTTCGAAAAAGAGATTTGGAAAAAAAATTAGAATATTTATGAAGGAGATGCAAAATTCAGGGAAGCAAAGATTCAAGCTTACAGAGGTCAATTTGAACAACTGAAAATGAAGGAAGATGAGAATATTGCAACTTACTTCTTACGAGTTGATGAAACAGTGAATGTAATCAGAGGATTGGGAGAACAAGTTGATGAATCTATAATTGTTCAAAAGCTACTAATATCTCTTCCAATGAGATTTGATCCTAAGGTGTCAACACTAGAATAAAGAATAGTTTTGTATTAAATAAGCATGGATGAACTGCATGGAATTTTCACAACCTATGAAATGAGAACCGAACAGGAGAATCCAGGTATAAAAGAAGTAGCATTCAAAGTATCCAAGAAGTCAAATAAAAAGGGAAAGAAACGGAAAAAATAAGATAACAACATTGGTGACATCTCAGAAGACAATGAAGAAGTAGCCAAATTTTCTAGAAGACTGGAAAAGGGCACTGATGACAGATATAGAGGGAAGATTCCATTGACTTGTTTTAATTATGCCGGTGTTGATCATTTTGCTAACAAATGTCCTCATAAGAAAAAATAAAATAAAATGAATAAGATGATTCAAATAACAAACAAACATATAAAGGCAAAAGAACCAAAAAGAAAGTATTCAAGAAAAGTTTTTGCACCAAAGAAGACATCTCATCATCATACGAAGATGAAGTCAGTGAAAGTGAGACAAAAATAGTTCTATTCATGGAAGTAGAAGACTTTGATAAAGAAGACACAAAATAAGAATATGAAGAGGTAGAAGTTTACTATAGAGAAGAATTGTTGAGTTCCATAGATGTTATAAAAAGGGAAAAGAAGAAAAAAAATCACTACAGGGAGAACTAAAAAGAAAAGAGGAAACAAAAAATTCCAACTGTCAAGAATTGGAGCAGATGATATCTAATTTAAAAATTCAAGTTGAAGAATACAAAAGAATCAAAGAAGCACTTAAATAACAGTTGGAAGAAAAGGACAGGATCGTTGGAAATTTGGAAGCAGAGATTGTCACATTGAGAAAATACCTTCAACAGAAAAACATGCAGAATATCTCAAAGGTTTTGGATAATGTTATCAATAGTCAGAGGCCACATCATGACAAGTCCAGGCTAGGATAAAATCAGACATAAAGAGGCTCAAGCCCCAAAACTATAGATCAAGAAACACAACCAAGAAGCTATGTAGATACAGTCAGAGGAGACAATAATTTTTACAAGGAAGATCACATGAACACTCCTCCACCTAGAAGATTCAGATTTCAGAATCAACGACAGTAAAAAACAATCAAGACTCAGGAAGAAGAAGGATTCATAAGAGTAACTCCTTTTAGAATATATTCAACTCCCATGTATCAAACTATATTTTTTGGTTTATGTTATGCATGTAATAATTTTGGACATTTAACTATAAATTGCAGAGCTAATAGCAGGAACAAAAACAACTTTGAAAGTCATGCACAAAATGGTTATCCAATAAATCCCAGTGAAACACAGAGAATAAGCTACAATAGGTTTGAATCATTGAGCATTGAAGTGGAATACTACAAGGGAAACAACTTTGGACACATGCGAAAATATTGTATAATGACAGTCCCTCGTAGAGATTCACAACACAATAACAACAATCACAAATAGGAACCTCAACAGAGAATATGGATAAGAAAGTAGAATCAATATAACAATGAAGAATGCACACTCACTTTACAAGATAAACACTAGAAACGTGGTTGGTATGTTGACATTGGTTGCTCAAAGCACATGACGTGTGATGAGGACAAGTTTCTGACATTGAGAAATGAAAGAGATGGATCAATCTCCTTTGGAAATGATAACTCATCTAGAATCATTAGAAAGGGCACAATCAGAATTGGAAACAAGAATATCAAGGAAGAAAATGTTCTACTAGTATAAGATATGAAACATAATATTCTAAGTGTAAGTCAAATGTATTAACAAGGTCACAAATTTATGTTCTATTCATAGAAGTGTGAGATAAGAAAAGTAGGTTCAAGAAAATTGGTTGCAACAGATGTAAGAACTTCAAGCAACATATATGTATTAAGTGAAATTGGAAATGAAAAGTGTTGTCTAGGAAAGGAATATGAAGTTTGGCTATGGAACAAAAGAATGGGTCACATAAAATTTGAAAACCTCATCAAAGTCAACAAAAAGGAAGAAGTCTGAGAAATGCCCCAGATCACGAAGCCAACCAACACATTATGCAAGCATTGTCAACAAGGAAAGTAAACAAAGACCAGATTCAAATCAAAAGAATACTTCACAACAAGACCACTGAAAATTTTGGATATTGATATAGTTGGAACAACTAGAACAACTGGTTTAAAAGGTGATAAATACTTTATATTATTAGTTGATTATTATACAAGGATGACTACAGTTTGTTTTCTCAAGAAGAAATCAGAAGCATTTGAAAACTTCAAGGTATACAAGGAAATGGTTGAAAATGAAAGAGATTCAAAAATCAAATGTTTGAGATCAGATAATGGAGGATAGTTTACTTCAAAGGAATTTCTGGATTTCTACAACAAACATGGAATAAGAAGGCAATTCTTCATTGCTAGGACACCTCAATGGAATGGATTTGTTGAAAGAAAGAACAAGAGAATATAGGAAATGGCTCGAACAATGTTAATGGATTCTAAGTTGATAGCTGTTTTTGGACACATGCAGTGCATACTACAGTTCACATTCCAAACAGAGTAATGATCAGAAACAACAGTGAAAAAACTCCCTACGAGCTATGGAAAGGAAGACCAAAAAATGTGAATAACTTCAAAGTTTTTGGAAGCAAATGCTACATCAAAAGAAAATATGGAAAAATGAGAAAGATTGATTCTCGCATGGACAAAGGTGTAATATCCCCCGGTAGAGCCCTAGTTGTAATTATGAATTGTAAACATATTTGATAGGTTGGTGAGCCAAGTTATAATAATCTAGGAGGCTTATGTGGTGATTAGGCCAGAGAACCTAGGATGCTAAGGCCATGAGCTTGTTTTGTATATGTAATTATGAAAAATCATTAATAAAAATATACACATCGCTGTGTGTACACCGACCACAAAGAAAGAGTGATGGGGGACTAAGATTCCACAAGGCTAGGCAAGGGAGGGGGTTAAGTGTTTTGGACTAGGGGCCAAGCTAGGGGGCTTACCTCTAAAGGAATAATATTTTAATATTAATTCCTGAAGGGTAAGGTGGACATGTTGAGTGTTGTCCTAATTTCCTGGAAAATGAATGTATGCTAAGTGGAGTGCATGCGACTATAGGAAGATAGGTGTTCACTTGGGTACATGCATTTATAGTTGGGAAATCCATCGTTGATGGTTTCACTTCCCATTATTTCATCTTCCACCTGAGTTCGCTAGGATCGGGGGACATCTGAACCGGTTTTGCCTCTGCATTTACATTTGCATACCCACACACAATGAAGGAAACCCTCACGGGAAGGTGGTTCGTTCTGTCCATTCTTCCATCCGGGAGTCGGAACCCGAAACCTCTTTGATCGACCTCTACATTGTTTCCTGGTCACGCATCCTGAACTTAGTGGGAAAACCCATGGTCTAATCCACTGTCTATCATTTTTTCTCTATGATTGACCTATGCGTTGATTCCTTGTCACGCACCCTGAAACCAGTGGCAAACTTGTGGATTAATCCAAGTCTTTTGTGAAGCCTGAACATTCTATAAATGTCTATGTCATGTGTGTTATAATTGTGGGTTGTTGTTGCCATTAAGTTTGTTGGCTGAGTGTGGTTTGCTACCGTCGTCTGTTCCTTGCTGAGCCTTAAAGTTGTCCTCCTTGTGCTGGAACAGAGTTGAAGAAGAAGTTTGTCAGGCTTGTGTGCAACACTCTCTCTAGGTGAGAGAGGTGGTTGTGGTTGAAGAAGAAGGTTGCCATGCCTATGAGCGACTCTCTCCAGGTGAGAGAGTGCGTGGAGGAAATGAGAACTCCTGGAAGGGGTCCTGTAGCTACCACAGAGCTCAAATAATTCTGGTTCGACCTGTTGCTGAAACCCAAGGCAAGGGAGGTTTAGCAGCCGAAGGATTGTCCAATGTGACAGTGAAGGTGTATACTCCTGGGGTGGGACAGGCATGTGGGGAATGAGAGTTTGTGAGCAGTGGGCATAAGTGGCTCCTGGGAGAGAATACATCCTCATAAACTGTGTGTCTTCCTGTTGACCTTGCCTAGCCTAGGATTCCCTTTCCCGGTGGAGCTTAGTCCTAGATCGGTGTTGACTTACTATTGAGAGTGATGAGCAATGCGGTCTATGGCTAGGAGGTTTGTGGAAGGTCTGAACGCAGTTGGTGGTGTTATTCCAGTTGAAAGATATGTATAATTTATCTACTTAATTTTATGTTATGCATAATGTATGAACGTTATCATGTGTTCTGTTGCATGTGTGAATTGTTTTTAATTCTATTTAAATCTGAATGGTAACGATAACTCTATGTTAAAATGTGTTAATTTGATTTAATGCATATTAAATTTATATGTGAATATTCTGTAGTAGTGGCATTGCCCAGTCTCTGTGGAAGGTCGAGGATGCTATAGTTTGGTATCACAGCTAAGTCAGAGTTGAGTAGTGGCATTGCCAAGGCCTGTTGATGGCTAGGGATGTTACAAAAGGCATACTTGTTGGTTAATTGAGCACAAAGAACGCATACAAATATTACAATCTAAGTCTAAACAAAGTTGTGGAAAGAATCAATGTAACGATTGATGAGACAAGTGAACGAAACAATTAAAGGAAGAAGAAAAGAAGTCAGTTTAGTTTACGAAGAAGAAAAAAATGATGAAGAAGAAGCAGAAGGGGAAGATGAAGCAGATCCGTTATAAGTAGAAGAGAATGTACAACAAGTACCTGCAAATACACCTAGAAAACAAATACAAAATAATCATCCTTCAGATCAGATTATCATGAACAAAGATGCGAGAATTGAGACTAGAAGAAGAATTGGGGAGATTGTTGATTAATTGGGTTGGTTGTCATTGATGTCAACCCTTGAAGCAATTCTGGTATCAAATTCTAGTAGCCCCAACATTATGGTTAAGGGACTTAATTTTGTTTTATATTTAATGGTACAAATGTTAGTATATTTGCATATAATACTTTTCTAGATGGATAGTACATTTCATGTCATTTTTGGTGATATGTGGAACGCCACATAACTCCTCATGGTTAGAGAGTTATGGCATTGTGAAGTTGGAGAACCCTGATGAGTTATCTAGAAGGTCAAATAAGTCAAATTATTCTAGAAGCCCCTAGAAGAAGTTGACTAGTCAAGTGGGTAAAAATAGGAGTTAATCATGGGTTAATTTGTTGCAATAATAAAATAATTAAAAAAAAAATAGTTGCAACTAGAAGTGGAGAGTTTACTATTTGTGGATAAAGTGGTTATAAGTGGACAAATGGTTAGAAGTGGGTTAGCCCTAAAAGAAGGAAATTGGGTTAAGTTGGTTAGAAGGTAACCCCGTAAGGAAGCTACATGTAAGTATAAATAAGAGAGAAAGGCTCTCCTATTAACACCTATTGAAAACATTGAATATCTATTATTCTATAATTTTTATTACAGGTACTCATTGATACATCTGAAGTTATGCAAGTCTGAGGTAGCACAAAGGGTTGATGGTAAAATTTTAGGATTTGCACAATACTGAAGAAAAAAACCCTAGTTTTTGAGGTGTACGCGAGTTGTAGTGGAGAAGGGAACGTATGTATGCGGGATGGCAGTATAACAGGGCATGTACAGTTGGGAAAATCCATGAAAACTTGAAGAGATAAAGATGTCAAGTCTCCCAGGAAGGTCTACAGTGATTAGGTACAATAGATCTATCTACATGCTCAAAAGGTATGTCTTATTTCTATGTGTAGTTGGACTTTGTTGTCTACATGAGAAATGGTTATGGGGGTTTGAGGTTTTTCCCTAGAGAGGATATTGGTTGTATGGCACTTACTACATAAGTCATATCTATATAGATACAGTGTTGGTATATTTTATATCTATCATTAGTACATATTGTTAGTGTTGAGGCACATCTTGTATTTCTTAGCATATGGTTAAGGGTTTTTGTGGTACATGGTTGAGACCTTGTAGTTGTGAGGGTTAATAAACTTGTTCATGATTATACACACATGTATAGCACATGAATAGAGATATATAAATGCACTTGGTTAAGGGATATGTATGAGGATATATTCATCGGGCACAACTATAGTTTGGACACAGTTTCAGGTTGCAGGTTGATGTGATAGAGGAATCAAAGGGTCAGATTTTTTTTAGGAAGGTGAAAACTGTAGTTTACATAAGGCATATGCAGGATGCAATATAGACAGGTCGCGTACATACGCAGGCTGCATTATAGACAGGTCGCGTACATACGCAGGTTGCATTATAGACAGGTCACATACATATATGATCTACAACACAGACATGTCGAGTACCTATTGGGTTTTTGTTGGTACATGAAGGTTACAGGTACAGGTTGATCACATGCTATTGGTACAGGTTGGTTATAGGTTGTTGGCATAGATTGGTACAAGTTTATAGTGTTATATCTCACAGTGACAATGTGGCAGTGGTTTCATCATTTCACTTATATTTTAGGGTGGAAGGACATGACAAGGATAGGTGGTTGTAGTCACCTTCCTATTGTAGCTGGAGAACATAGGGGATTGTAGCCTCCTTCTGTTTGTATCCATAGAATTTGGGAGTTGGAGCTTCCCTCAGGTTGTAGCCTGGAAATATAGGGGGTTGGAGCCTCCTTCCAGTTGTAGCTGGAGAACAAAGGAAGTCGGTGCTTCCAATGAATGTAATTCTTAAAGACAAATAAGAAAAAGCATTATGTGGTTTTCTCCTGCATTGTGTTTCCACATAAAATTAATGGTGTACTGTGTATGTGTATGATTGTTCATTGTTAATGGTTTATTTACTCTGTACTTATTGGATGATAATTCTATATTGATCATAAATATAAATAACACTTACATATTGTGTTAAAAAAGGATTAAAAATCTCTATTATTGATTCAACCCCCCCCCCCCCCCCTCGCTCTCAGTAATCCAACATGTATTTGGTTTTATTCAAATGTACTTAATTAAAAAGAAACATTATTAAAAAATAAATTAAAAAAGTTATAATGAATTGATGATGATGATGATGATGGTTAATTTCCAATGAGACTAAATTGGTCTATCAAACCTTAAGAAGGTAACAAATCACGACAGTAAAAAAAGGCTCAATAGCCATTTATAGTCGTAGTTATTTATACTTTCCTTTTTTGTATATATCATCATATTGTGTCATCAAAAATAGTGTCATTCAACAACCATTTATAATAGTATCTCTTCATACTTGCATTTTTCATACATATCAACAAGTTGTATCATCACAAGTAGTGTTGTTCCTTATCTCAAATAAGCACAATAGTTACAACATTCAAAATGTAAAAACTATATAAAGTCCATTGTTTTAATACAAAAAATTGTATCATTATAGCCAAGGTGGATGCATAAATTCATTGGTATGCCCATCTTGTGCAATGGATATAATCTAAGTAGCACAATCCATTCCCAACCCATCTATTGAAAAGCCATCCACTATATTGTTCCTATCCCTATATATGTTAGACAATGAGATATGTGAGAAAGTTGTCATGTGTATTTTTATATCATCATATAGGGGCTATAAAGTGAAATTTTAGAGTGAATCTTCTTTTCATAACCATTGGATTAACCAAAAGTGAGTCACCAAAAAATTATTTTTGTGAAACACCATACTCTTGGGTCTACTGAAGAATTAATTTGAGTGTGATCAATTCATATTGAATATTAGATTCCTATCCTATATAAGCTTTAAAGGATATACAGTGATTGGAACAAAGATATAAGATTACTCCTACACCTCCATTAGGAGAGATTCCCTATCAGGCACCATCAAAGTATGTTTATATGCCCAAGGGATAACCTTGGTGATTACCTATTCTTTCAACTCATGTATTTTTTTTCTTGGATTGTGGGTAACTATTTAGGATATTTAGAGATGGGACTACAAATTTAAGAGGCATAGTCTTCTTCCCTTAAAAAACCTTCAATTTTAGCAAGCTAGACTCCCCAAACATGTTTAGTGTGTTTAGTGGGATGGCTTTGATTTTCTTTGTGTCATTTTTTGAATACCATGACCTGGAAGATTCTTCTATAACTACTCTTTCCTAGACATTTATTATCCCTATCATGCCTTCCAATTTTTCCCAAGCCTCTTATGTAAATGGAAAAACCAAAACTGAATGTTCTATGGTTTCATCTGCTTGTTAGCATAAGTTTCACTAACTTCAGCTATTGAAGTTTTTTTCTAAAGAACCTCCCAAGTAGGTGCCTTAATGTTTAAAATAAGCCACATGAAATTTTATTTTTGGAAGGACACCTTAATTTCTAGATGGTTCTCCACCACTAGACCTGTTATCCCTCAAATTCTTCCTCAACAATAGGTCTATATCCTAGTTTGAGAACATATGCTCCATTTGGATTTAGAGACTATAATAGTTGATCATCATCTTCTCTTATATTAACATTGTTTTCTTTTAAATAAATTGTATATACCTTCGAGGCCTCAACTAAATATTCTCTCGGACTAATCACCACCTCCTAGGTGAGCCATTTTTATTGCCAGTTTGTAGACCTTTCCCAATTCACAATATGTATAAGGGTATAAAATAATTTTCTTCTAAGTTTCTATATCAATTCACAAAATAATATATGCATGCCCTTGTTTCTTATCCATGGATCAAGACCTATTTGAAATTTATCCCCTTTTCCCACTTTCTATATCAACTGATTTCCTAGCAAATGAAAGGTTGAATTCACAACTTTCCAAATGATTAAGGTGTTATGAATTCGTTTTTATGGGTTCCTTATCTAATCCTCTATTGTAGCTAGGGAAATATACTTGGCTTTAATTATTTGGACCCATATCCCTTTTTCTTCTACTAACCTCCACTCATTTTTTGCAACTAGATACTAGGAAGGGATTTTTTAGGCCCCATCCTCCACTTGTTTTTGAAATAGCCATATCCTTCCAGGATTCCAATAAAATACCTTTCTCTTTTTGGTCTCTGTTGGCAGCCAATTCACATTTTTCTACTGTCCTTATGAGCTGCCTACACCGATGTTTTGCAAACCTTGATTTTCGTCGCAATCCTTGAATAAAATGACACTATTTTTTAAGTGTTTGCCCACTTTCCCTTGTTCTTGTTTTCACGACTGCAAGCATGGAAATTTTGATTTCGAAGTCACATTAAAAACGTCACTGGATTGTTATGATCGCTCTTGTTTATATGCTCATTGCGTTTCCAATTTACCTATCGTTATACAGTTGGCAAGACTTCAAGATCTTTATTCATTTGGCATTCTTTATTTGTTAATATGACTTCGTTTTACAAGACTGTGATGATATTCTTTTGATCAAGTTTGTGATGCATCGGTGGTTTGATTTCTATAGTCCTTGATCAATTCCCTTGACACATTGTTTTCATGAAAATACATTGGTGTTGTGGTTAGAACCTTGCTATAAATCATGTCATACAACACATATTTTCATATGATCAAACCCTTGGTGTGATTTCAAATTATTGCTTTGGTTTTAAAACTATGCTAACATTATTGCCTGCGCAAGTGTTTGGTCAACGTATCATAGATTTTATTTATCGATTGAATGGCATGGTTTTTAACATATGCGTAGTGGTTTGAACGTTATATGCGACGTCGGTTGTACTATGGAAATGATTGTTTTGCATTGGCCGAAATAGCTCCACCACCTTCGCACGCTCTGTCATTAATGTTTTCCCCCTATCCCGGTTCACCTTTGCTAGTTTTCGGGTAAGCCTGTGAGCGTTCTGTCCCTGCATATACTCTGTTCAAACCCTGGACCGTTCACCTCGCTCACCATGTGCTTCTGTCTATGGCACCGGTGGTGCGCATAGAGCCGAATGGTAGCCAAGCTCTGTTGTTTTTCGATAATGCCCGTAAGGATTTAGAAAACAATGGTTGGCTCGTGTTTATACATAGGTTTAAGGGTTTCAACATTTCGGTTGCCCAACAATTCGCTCTCACCTTTGACGGGTGCAGGGCTAAAGTAGGTGACATACAGCTAGAGCTCAATGAAGAATCCATAAGATCTGCTACAGGACTGGCAGCTACAGGCCATCGATGGTTTAAAAACTCCAAAGTTGATGAGGTGTCGTGGCCATTACTATTCGTATCAAGGAAGGTTGTCTCCTGTGATAAAGGTATGCCTATTTCCACTCTCAAACCCAGGTGGCATGATCTTTTGGTAATTGTGAAACAATTTGTGACCTGTGAAGGTCGGTATGGCTTGGTTTTTCTGTATCACCTCCGGTTATTGATGAATTTCATGGGCTATCCTTTGAACATGCCGCATTACTTCTTGCGTAGTCTTTACAAGATGTCTAAGAGATTCAAGAGCGAGAAGGCTGATAGCAGCTTGTTTCATCACGGCTTGATTAGACTCATCGTCGCCCACCATTTAAACCTTCATGGTGATAATTGGCAAGCCTTTCTATACAGAAATGGCTTTGCTAATCCAGAGTCTGTCCAAATCGACAAGGCCGTGGTTAGTGAGACTATGGTCGGGCCACCCGTGCCATTTCATATCCTTCTACCTCCTGCCAAACCCTCGGTTTTCCCTGACATCGACCTACCCAACATCATAACAGACAAGACCGAGGCTGTCAAGAAGCCTATGAGTAAGAAAGTCAAGGGTAATCCTACTGTCGACAGCAAGGGTAAGAAAAATGCTCGATTGATATCGAGACTTGCCCGGAATAAACCTAAGCCAAACCTCGACCAAAATCCCATAGTTCTGAGCGAGGACTCAGACTCCGATATTGAACGTTTCCTAGCTGAAGAGTACCCCTATTCCCATGGCCTATGCTCTGAGCAACCCTATGACTATGTCTCTAATTTACCCCCTTGCCTCAAAAACGACCCAAATTACCTGGGAATCAAACTGCCTAATGAAACCCCTGGTGACTTAAACAAACCCTCGCCTGTGATATCAAAGACCGAGAAGACATCATGCATCCAATGCACTGTGTGGCTAGAGCGTTATTACATCGACCTTCCCTTGTTGTAATCAAAGATCAAATCGTTAGAAGACCAAGTTACAGTGTTGTCAAAAGAAAGGGACAGGTTTCAAGCTAATGACAAGAAACAAAAAACCACTGGTTCGATTGTCTTCAGGAATGTCGTCACGGCAAAAGCCTTCGTCAATTCCAAATTATCATGACCGAGTTGTTTTCTGATTGTCCAGGTATGAATTTCAAATATTAATTTCGCTTTGTGAGTTGGCTTGGATTATTATAACCGATTGAATTTGCTTTTGATAGCTCTGTTCGTTTTCATTCAAAATGATTATGTTGCTTCCATTTTACCAAAGTAATTTCGTTATGAATCATGAGTGGGAAATTTGTTTGCTAAACTCGGACATCCCTACGATTTAGTCCTCAGATTAGTAGAAGTGATTGATTGTTTTTGACTTGATTTGATTCGTTTTAGAATAATTTTGTTGGTTTGAATTAACGAAATCAATGGGGTTTGCTTTCGTTTGGATTTTGATTGCATCTGACCTGTACAAGAGATTTTTATGCTAAAATTAGAACATGGTTATGTTTTGATTTGATACGATTTTGTTGTGGTTGGATGCCATTGGCTCCGATTTAGTTCTTATGATTTGATTTTGAAACAATTTCGTAGGTTGGAATTAGTATGATCTTGTATGAGTGTAATGCATCATTATTAGTGATTGGTTTGATAAATACGATGTAGTTTATTAAATCATAAAAACGACTCTGTTTTGTATTGAATCAACATTCTCATTTGGATTTGGATTACATTCGACCTGTGCAAAAGATCTATTCTCTAAAATCGTAGAGCTGTGTTGATTCATAACGATTGTATCTTCCTCAAATTGTTTCGATTCGTTCCTATTTGATTTGATTTACAAATGATTGCTGCGTGCTACAATTAGTATGATCGTTTGTATATGTTTAATATGGTTATATCAATTTGAAAATTGATCCTGTTGATTTCGTTTTGATTCGAAAAAGGATTTTGTTGCTGTCGAATTATCTGAGAGATTCTGTTTACCCCAAATTGGTGATAACAAATTGAACAGAGTGCATCCATCTTTGTTATCATTTGGTTGACTATGATTTAGTTTGTTCAATTTGCATACAAGTGTTGATTTGAATGATTCGTTTGGTTTCTAATTAGCAATCAAATGTTTGTTTAATAGTTTGAATATAATTCTTTAAGATTTGAATTGGTTTTGAAACGATTCTGTATTCAATTTAGACCAGCTACAGAATCGCAAGATTCTGTAGCTAGTCTTAAAAATTAGTTTTTTGACAATTTTATCAATAAAATATCCTCTAAACTTGTCTATTTTTTCCTTCTTTCAGGTACATACGAATTACAATGATCAAATGGGCATGCTATGGCAGTTTAGGAGATACTTTGGATATGATTTTGTTTTAGGTTGTTAGCTTGAGTCAGAAATAGAGATTTGGGATATTTTCCCAGATTTGTGTAAACTGTTTTGATAATTCCCAGAGGGATGTTTTACCCTGTGGGAAGTCTTTAAATACTTGTCAATTTTTTGTAATAAACCATGATCACTATCGGGAGAACTAGACTATGGATTTATGATTCAGACTGAGATGAAAGTTGATGTCTTGTAACAGCTTTCGCTTTCAATATATCAAACTTTTGTTTCAAGTTTTCTGCATATCAGTTTGCAATTGATTATCGACTACTTTAGCTATCATAATTCTTTGCATGTTGATATGATTTGATTTACATGTTGTCCATGTTATGATCTCTCTTATTTTAAAATAAAACAATTAGTCTGCTTCAGTTTAATGAATTACAGGTTTACCTTTTTCGTTAAATGAATCACTTTGTACAAGTCTTTGCACACAGATTTATCTAGCTGCGGCGATTTGTAAATTATAAGATTGCTGTAAATTTTTATGTCTTGTTTGTCCTGTTATTTATATTTCAAGAGCACAACAACTTATCCTTTACGAGAAGCTCGTGGAGAATCTGGTGCGGGTTTCCTCCCACCAAACAGTTGAATCGACCATCATACACAAGACAAACCTGAAGCGTTACTTCAGGTCAGTTTGCTATTTTTCATTTAATAGTTAGCTTATTAGTGTTATTTAAGTAGTTTAGATAAATATATTAGTTTAGATTTATAGTTAGAATTATCATTTTAGTTGCTTAGCTTAGATAGTTTTAGTTCTATTTCTTTTTCATAAAATTATAAAAACCAAAAAAAAAACAATGGTCTCGTTGTCTTAGGACAGATTACAAATGATTTTTGCATGTTTTAATTTGAATCTATAATTTGTAAATATTGTATATTTGTAAATTGAAGTTGATTCTGTTGATAATCAAACGTTTATTTTTATAGGATTATAGTTGAATGATTTAGGTAATAGATTGTATATATTAGTAGTTCAGATTTGTTTTTTTTTAATTGTTATTTTTCATTTAGATTAGTTAATTTAGAGTAGTTTTCTTTTATTTTCTTAGGACTTAGATCGGCTAACGGAGCCACTAAACCCGTCAGGGTGGGTTATCCCAAATGTCTTGGTTTATTTAGACAACCCCGGACCAGATCCACTCTTCCAGTTGGCGAGCGTTCTTTTTCACCCGTCAACAAATGGCGCTAGAAGGAGGGCCTGAAATTAATTAATGGCACGAGGCGGTCGTAAGACTCCTCCACCACCTAATCTCTCACCTATAGTGACAAGAATTCATTTGAATGATAACATTCCCACTCAAATAGAAACCACATCAACCCACGATCCACATATCACAGTTGAGCCAGCAACCCCAAATCCTACAGGTGGTGACATACAAGAGATTGTCCGCCAATCTCTCATAAGAACACATAGTTCCTTCGCCCGTTTGAGGCAACCAAATCAACCTTTGGACCAACCTTTAGATTTATCTGATATCAGAGAGCAAATCGGAGGCACTAATCTCACTGTGAACCCTACAGATCCAATCCTCACTCCTACTGCAGGAGGATCTGGAATACCTCCCTCACCACCTCCATCACCCCCTTCTTCTTTGGGAGGAGACTTTTCTGACGAAGGCAGTTCACCTTCTCAGCCTTCCACACCCACTACGCCAATGGCCAACCAGAACAATCCTGCTAGACCTTGGCTCGACTAGGATGCTGTAGCTGTACCTGGAGCTCAACATCCCTTACCTAAACATCTGGAGAAATGGCTTCCCAAGTTTGACCCCGACTAAAAATAGATCGTTGAAGATCACATTAAAAAGTTTATGTTAGCCATAAGACTCCGCAATGTCGAGCATGAAGAGGTAGTCTGTAGGTTGTTCCCCTATACTTTCGAGGGCAATGCCTCTACATGGTACTTTGCCCAGCAACCCCATACCATCGTGTCTTGGGAAAAGTTCGACTCTTGCTTTTTGGAAAAGTTCGAAGACGATAAGCCTCCGGAAGTCCTAGTCATTGAGCTTTCCAAATTAAGAATGAACCCAAAAGAAAAAGTTAAAGATTTTAATCAAAGATTCTTAACACTTAAAAACCGAATCCCTACAGATTCCATGCCTGCTGAGAATCTCATAATAGTATACTATACTAAATCCTTGCATCAAAGTATAGCTATTTGGGTTAAACTATCTAAGAAAGCCACGTTGTTAGAAGCCTTCGAGGAGGCCAGCCAGATTGAAAAAGACATACTTAGTCTTAAAGACTCTACTAGCAACGAAACAGAGACTAGTTCATCTTCCAAAAAGAATATCAAAATCCTCCCAAGACCTACTCAAAGTAAAACACAACCTGAAAGCTCTGATTTAGAAAAATTAACTAAGGTCGTTCAAAAATTGTCGAATCAAGTTATAGATTTAAAAAGGACGACCGAAGAAGCTTCGTCGAGCAAAGGGCCTTACAAGCCCCTGTTCAGAAATCCTTTTTCCACCAACCGACCTAATCCGAATACCGAAGGCCTTAATCTAGAAAGTCTGCAATACGACCTTCAAATGATTCTAGAAGCCCAGGATAACTTGGTGCCTCCTGAGATTCCTGAGGAGGTTGTTGAACAAGAGATAATTCAAGAAGAGGAGTCTTCTCCAAATATTTTGGACACTTCTCGGATAGCATCTTTCAAGCTAACTTCGAGACGGTTCATCCTTACAATACTAGGAGTAAGATAGCAAGCAAACCTTCTTCCGAGAATACTACGACTATACCCCCAAAGCAATCTAAACCAACTGAAACTAAACAGAGTCATGTGAACCCCAACTTAGATTATGATGTAGTTGAATATCTTAAAAAGTTAAGGGCTAACATTTCTCTTTATGAGTTACTAATGGTAAAAATGGTAATTCAAACAAGGTTGTTCAGAACAAAGTTCCTCAGAAGACTTCCACAAAGAATAATCCTGATCCTCATGATAAAGGAAGCCTTCCTATAAATAATGTAAATAATGTAGATTATGTAGCTTTAGAAACTGCGAGTAAAAATCCACAAACTACCACACTTAGCACTCGCATAAATGTACCTCCATTTTTGTTAACTTTCAAAATATTTAATAGAAACGTGCACAATTGTATGGTAGACTCAGGAGCATCATCCAATGTGATGCCATGGTCTGTGTGTCAGAAGATTAACGCCGAAGTTGAACCATCCACCTTAAAAATAATACAACTTGACCGAACCAATGTTAAAGTTATAGGCAAATTAAAGAATGTGCTTATAAGATTATCTTCTAACCCCAAAGTTCATCAAGTCATTGATATTATTGTTGTGGATATTCCAGAAGTGTATGGTATGTTTTTAAGCAGGGACTGGTCGGAGCAGCTACACGTCTATTTCACGACAGATTGGTCTCACTTATGGCTTCCAAAGAATGGCAAGCCCAACAAGATCAAGGTAAATTGTGAACGCTACCTTAAGTTCATGGTCACAAATTTGAACGATCCCAATGAACCATTTACACCTTTTGCTGATTCACCCGAAGTACAAGGGATGGATTCCTTTTTTGGCAATTTCATGGCCGAGACTTCAGCTATCACCAATCTAGAACAACAGTCCGGGATTGTAGCATATGTGTAGCCAACAACTCCTACACAACGGTGTCATGTACCGGATAAAAATCAAATTTGGTCTCTTTATTTTGTCGGGTCAAAGTCCAAAGAAGGATCTGGTGCAGGCTGCGTTATTATCGATCCGACAGGTAACAAAACATTGATTGCATGTAGGTTAGAATTTGAATGTACTAATAACACTGCAGAATATGAGGCTTTATTGCAAGGTCTCATAAAATATTTAGATATGAACATTCAAAACTTGACTGTCTTTGGCAATTTCGAAATCGTGGTTAGATAGGTAAGAGATTCTATCCACTGTCTGTCTCCGCATCTTAAAAGCTACCAATCCAAGGTATGGAATTTAATGAATAAATTTTATTCTTTCAATATAAATTCTATTCCTAGATTGAATAAATCTGAAGCTGATCTATTAGCTAACGTAGCTTCCAAACTCTTTCCTGCAGAAGGATTGTCCCCGGATGCATTCTCCGTCGAACTGTTGTTCAGGCCATCCGTTCCTGACAACATCACGAACTAGAGAGTCTTCGATGACGATCAACAGATTATTAGCTTCCTGCATATGGAAGAAAATTTTCAAGGCGCGATCATAGACGAACGCACTCACGACGACAATTTGCACAATTTCACGGTAATACCAGATCCGAGAACTCCTGAATCTTCATTGGACATTGTAAATTTGATCCCTAAATCTATAGTTAGATTAGAGAAATTTTACGATCTTCAAGATAAATTCAAAAAATCGGTCAACTATAAAACCAATAGTTCCTCATTATCATATGAAAAATTAAACTTAGGGACTAAGGACAATCCGCAGTGCATTAATCTAGGGCCAGGATGTTCTGAGCAAGAAAAAGATGCATTTATTAAATTGTTCAAAGAATTTAAAGATGTCTTTGCATGGACGTATGATGACCTTAAAACTTTCGAACCTAACATCATACAACATGGCATTCCTATGAAACCCCAAACCTCACCTTTCCAACAGAAATTGAGAAAAATGCACCCTAAGCTTGAACCGACCGTAAAAAAAGAATTAAACAAAATCCTAAATGCTAAGATTATTTTCCCTGTTAGGCACACTCAATGGGTTTCTAACCTTGTCCCTGTCCAGAAGAAAAGTGGGGAAATCCGACTATGCGTCGATTTTCGAAACCTTAATAGAGCGTCTGATAAAGACAACTATCCTATCCTACCCATGGAATAGATCCTTCAATAGGTATCTGGTTATGAGAGGCTATCCTTATTGGATGGTTTCTTGGGGTACAACCAAGTCCCGATGTCTCCACCAGACCAACTTAAAACTACCTTTCGCACCCCATGGGGCACCTATGCTTACAGGAAAATGCCCTTTGGATTGATTAATGCCGGTGCCACTTTCCAAAGAGCGATGGACATCGCTTTCCGAGGCTTAATCAATTAGTCCATCGTAGTTTACTTAGATGATGTGACTATATTTTCTAAAAACAAAACTGATCATCTAGCTCATTTGCGATTCGTTCTACAACGATGTCATAAATACGACATTTCCTTGAATCCTAAAAAATCCATCTTTGTAGTAGAATAGGGTAAACTCTTAGGATTTATTGTGTCGAGCAAAGGGATGATTATCGACCCCGAAAGGACTCAAGTCATCTCGAAACTTCCCCCTCCTACATCCAAAAAATTTATGCAGTCTTTCTTAGGCCAGATAAACTTTGTGAGAAGATTCGTCCCCAGTTTCTCTGAAATGGCCAGACCTTTGCAGAACCTAATTAAGAAAGATGCCCAATATCAATGGGGAGCCTTAGAAAATCAAGATTTTAATGCAATAAAGAAGGCCATAATAGACGCTCCTTCTCTCATGAGCCCCGACTTTTCACAAGACTTTACGCTCTACAATTTTGCTTCTGATCGTTCCTACGTCACTGTCCTAACTCAAAAGAACGCCGAAAACAATGAAGTACCCATCGCCTTTTTGAGCTCTGCTTTTAAAGGCACTAAACTTAATTACCCAGCTGTAGATCAGCAATCCTACGTTGTTTTTAAAGCAGTCAAGCATTTCCGGTCTTATCTTTTGAAATCTAGGACGAAAGTTAGTGTCCCTTATCCAGCCGTCAGGAACCTGTTAGTGCAGAAAGAACTAGGAGAGAAGAGGGCTAACTGGGTCACCTCCTTGAAGGAGTACGACATAGAAATTACCCCAGCTCAAATAGTGAGAGGACAAGGGTTATGCAAGTTAGTTGCTGACTCAGCCGCAAGACAACAAGAAGAAAACGATTTGTCAAACCTAGGACAGCACAATCAAAATGCAATCTGCTGTGCACAAAACTTTGTCAGTCCTTGGTATGATGATATAAAATTTTGTCTTGAACATGGGTCAGCTCCCCGTCACCTGGATCCCACTAAAAGAAGAGCGTTGATATTAAAGTCTGCCTCCTTTCATTTGCTTAATGGTATCCTATTTTGTCAAAATTTCGATGGCGTACTGATGCGCTGTCTTGAAAAAGACGAACCAGAAAAAGTCTTACTAGAATTACATGCAGGAGAAGTTGGTGGTCATTTTGGTGGTGACACTACTGCCCATAAGGTTTTGAGAGTCGGTTATTACTAGCCCACGCTTTTTAGAGACGCCCATGCCTTGTGTCGTAAGTGTATTATTTGTCATAAAGCGTCAGGGCGGTTACATAAACCAACCTTTCATTTCCAGCTCGTTTCAGTAGACTCTCATTTTCAGCAGCGGGGCCTCGATATCATAGGCCCAATCAACCCGCCATCCTCACAACAACATAATTTTATCATAATAGCCATGGATTATTTTACCAGGTGGTCTGAAGCTGCCGCATTAAGAAATGTGAATACCAGTAAGGTAATTGCCTTTTTAAATTCGAATATTATCACTCGTTTTGGTATCCCTGATTATTTAGTATTCGATAACAATTATTACTTTTCCTCTCTTAAGATAAGCGAGTTCTCTTTGGAAAAAGGAATTAAATTGAAGTATTCTGCTAGCTATTACCCCCAAGGCAACAGATTGGCAGAATCGACAAATAAGAACTTGATTAAAATCATCAAGAGAACGGTCGTTGAAAATCACAAAAACTGGCACAATGCACTGTTAAACACAGTTTGGGCTGATAGGGTAAACCCAAAAGTTGCTATAGGTAACTCTCCTTTTTTTCTTGTTTATGGTAGAGAAGCAATTCTCCCACCACACATTCTTCTTCCTTCGCTTCAGCTATCGCAGAAAATTCAAGAAGAAGATTGTCCCCCTTTGGAAAACTGAATTAACGCTTTGATGAAGCTAGAAGAGGTAAGATCCCAAGCTAAACGTAAGTTAGATCAGCATCAACTAGTAGTCAAAAGATGGTTCGATTCTAACTCTTCCACTGATAGGAACTTTGAAGTAGGTGACCTCGTTTTAAAATGGGACAAACCGCATGAGGGAAAGGGAGAGCACATGAAATTTCAAAACTTATGGATTAGACCGTTTTTAATTGCTGAGAAGTTGGGTCCCAGCTCTTTTCGATTGCAGAATCTAGAAGGACAGCCTGACACCTATCTGGTGAATGGCCAAGCCCTGAAAAGATACTTCACTTGATGACAACCCTTGTATATTATGTACATATTTTTCTTTTGTTTTGTTTTCTTTTGCTGTTTTGTTTTTTATTTCTCCTTTGTTGTTATCAATTTTTGTTTTTTTGGAAATACACATACCTGTATACTGAGCTATTCAGACATAGAAAATAGAAAATTCCTTCACTGAAATGACTGCTAAGAAAATTGTATAAACATTAGTTGTATACTTCTGAGATTTACATTTGTGATTGGCAAAGATTGTTTCTTGAAAGAAGTTAACTGATTTCGATCTCTGAGTAAAGCCTGTCATGATCATCTATTATCTTTTTACGCTGTCCCTATTCCTTAAGGGAATGACTCAAGAAGATGTCTCCCTGCCTTAGAAAGTTGGTTCTGTAAATAAACCATCATTGGATCTTAATAAAGGACTCTTCTAAAAAAATTCTGATGAGGTCTGTAAAAAATATGTTAAAATATCGTAATTTTTAGTGTCACCCCACTCGACTATATATCTTTGAAAAACAAAATAAATCATTAAAAGAGTTGTGGGAAGTGCTTGTAAACCCGCTGAGATGCTGAACAGGTCTGCTGGCAGCGGGTAAATGCATGCATGATGCCAAGACAACTTCGGCGGGGTACTGAACAGGCCCGCTGGCAGTGAAGCAATGTCGGGTATATGAAAATTCATAAATAAGAAACCTCTTAACCTTAACATGTCCTTTATTCTGATCAGGAACTTTTGGGCAGGATACGGATATCAGAGTGGGTTAAATGGAAACCCTATCGAGGCTATGAACGCCTGCTGGCAGCAGTGGCTCTGTCAACAATATTGGGGATTTTATCTTTAATATCGTGGCTCGTTGGTCTTAAGACTTTTATCAGTTTTCATCCTTTAAACACTGCTGGAATATGTGGTTAATGAAGATGTTTACACGATTTTTCTTGTTGTTATTTTTTGAGTTAGAATTTTTCTCGTTATCCTAATCTGAATTTGTTCTTTTTAGCAGAGATAACTGCTTCTACCAGTGTGTCGCCATTGTTGGCAGCCAATTCGCATTTTTCTACTATCCTTATGAGCTGCCTACACCGATGTTTTGCAAACCTTGATTTTCGTCGCAATCCTTGAATAAAACGACATTATTTTTTAAGCGTTTTCCCACTTGCCCTTGTTCTTGTTTTCACGACTGCAAGGGTGAAAATTTTGATTTCAAAGTCACATTAAAAACGTCACTGGATTGTTATGATCGCTCTTGTTTATATGCTCATTGCGTTTCCAATTTACCTATCGTTATATAGTTGGAAAGACTTCAAGATCTTTATTCATTTGGCATTCTTTATTTTTTAATATGACTTCGTTTTACAAGACTGTGATGATATTCTTTTGATCAAGTTTGTGATGCATCGGTGGTTTGATTTCTATAGTCCTTGATCGATTCCATTAACACATTGTTTTCATGAAAATACATTGGTGTTGTGGTTAGACCCTTGCTATAAATCATGTCATACAACACATATTTTCATATGATCAAACCCTTGGTGTGATTTCAAATTATTGCTTTGGTTTTAAAACTATGCAAACATTATTGCTTGCGCAAGTGTTTGGTCAACGTATCATATATTTTATTTATTGATTGAATGGCATGGTTTTTAACATATGCGTAGTGGTTTGAACGTTATATGCGCCGTCAGTTGTAGTGTGGAAATGATTTTTTTGCATGGGCCGAAATAGCTCCACCACCTTCGCACGCTCTGTCATTAATGTTTTCCCCCTATCCCGGTTCACCTTTGCTAGTTTTCAGGTAAGCCTGTGAGCATTCTGTCCCTGCAGATACTCTGTTCAAACCCTGGCCCGTTCACCTTGCTCACCTTGTGCTTTTGTCTATGGCACCGATGGTGCGCATAGAGCCGAATGGTAGCCAAGATCTGTTGCTTTTCGATAATGCCCGTAAGGATTTAGAAAACAGTGGTTGGCTCGTGTTTATACAGAGGTTTGAGGGTTTCAACATTTCGGTTTCCCAACAATTCACTCTCATCTTTGACGATTGCAGGGCGAAAGTAGGTGACATACAACTCGAGCTCAATGAAGAATTCATAAGCTCTGCTACAGGACTGGCAGCTACAGGCCATCGATGGTTTAAAAACTCCAAAGTTGATGAGGTGTCGTGGCCATTACTATTCGTATCAAGGAACGTTGTCTCCTGTGATAAAGGTATGCCTATTTCCACCCTCAAACCTAGGTGGCATGATCTTTTGGTAATTTTGAAACAATTTGTGATCTGTGAAGGTCGGCATGGCTTGGTTTTTCTGTATCACCTCCGGTTATTGATGAATTTCATGGGCTATCCCTTGAACACACCGCATTACTTCTTGCGTAGTCTTTACAATATGTCTAAGAGATTCAAGCATGAGAAGGCTGATAGCAGCTTGTTTCATCACGGCTTGATTAGACTCATCGTCGTTCAACATTTAAACCTTCGTGGTGATAATTGGAAAGCCTTTCTATACAGAAATGGCTTTGCTAATCCAGAGTCTGTCCAAATCGACAAGGTCGTGGTTAGTGAGACTATGGTCGGGCCACCCGTGCCATTTCATATCCTTCTACCTCCAGCCAAACCCTCGGTTTTCCCTGACATCGACCTACCCAACATCATAACAGACAAGACCGAGGTTGTCAAGAAGCTTGTGAGTAAGAAAGTCAAGGGTAATCCTACTATCGAAAACAAGGGTAAGAAAAATGCTCGATTGATATCGAGACTTTGCCAGAATAAACCTAAGCCAAACGTCAACCAAAAGCCCATAGTTCTGAGCGAGGACTCAGACTCTGATATCGAGTGTTTCCTAGCTGAAGAGTACCCCTATTCCCATGGCCTATGCTCCGAGAAACCCTATGACTATGTCTCTAATTTACCCCCTTGCCTAAAAAATGACCCAAATTACCTGGGAATCAAACTGCCTAACGAAACCCCTGGTGACTTAAACAAACCCTCTCCTGTGATATCAAAGACCGAGCAGACATCATGCATCCAATGCAATGTGTGTCTAGAGCGTTATTACACTGACATTCCCTTGTTGCAATCAAAGATCAACTCGTTAGAATACCAAGTTACAATGCTGTCAAAAGAAAGGGACAGGTTTCAAGCTAATGACAAGAAACAAAAAACCACTGGTTCGATTGTCTTCAGGAATGTCGACATGGCAACAACCTTCATCAATTCCAAATTATCATGACCGATTTGTTTTCTGATTGTCCAGGTATGAATTTCAAATATTAATTTTTCTTTGTGAGTTGGCTTGGATTATTATAACCGATTGAATTTTCTTTCGATAGCTCTGTTCGTTTTCATTCAAAATGATTCTGTTGCTTCCATTTTACCAAAATAATTTCGTTATGAATCATGAGTGGGAAATTTGTTTGCTAAACTCGGACATCCCTATGATTTAGTCCTCAGATTAATAGAAGCGATTGATTGGTTTTGACTTGATTTGATTCGTTTTAGAATAATTCTATTGGTTTGAATTAACAAAATCAATGGGGTTTGCTTTCGTTTGGATTTTTATTGCAACTGACCTGTACAAGAGATTTTTATGCTAAAATTAGAACACAGTTATGTTTTGATTTGATACGATTTTGTTGTGGTTGGATGCCATCGGCTGTGATTTAGTTCTTATGATTTGATTTTGAAATGATTTCGTAGGTTTGAATTGGTATGATCTTGTATAAGTGTAATGCATCATTATTAGTGATTGGTTTGATAAATACGATGTAGCCTATTAAATCGGAAAAACGACTCTATTTTGTATTGAATCAACATTCTCGTTTGGATTTGGATTACATTCGACCTGTGCAAAATATCTATTCTTTAAAATCATAGAGTTGTGTTGATTCATAACGATTGTATCGACCTCAAATTGTTTCGATTCGTTTCTGTTTGATTTGATTTACAAATGATTGTTGCGTGCTAAAATTAGTATGATCATTTGTATATGTTTAATATGGTTATATCAATTTGAAAAACGATCCTGTTCATTTCATTTTGATTCAAAAAAGGATTTTGTTGCTGTTGAATTATCTGAGAGATTTTGTTTACCCCGAATTGGTGATAACAAATTGAATAGAGTGCATCCATCTTTGTTATCATTTGGTTGACTACGATTTAGTTTGTTCAATTTGCATATAAGTGTTGATTTGAATGATTCGTTTGGTTTCTAATTAGCAATCAAATGTTTGTTTAATAGTTTGAATATAATTCTTTAAGATTTTAATTGGTTTTGAAACGATTCTGTATTCAATTTAGACCAGCTACAAAATCGCAAGATTCTGTAGCTAGTCTTAAAAATTAGTTTTTTTACAATTTTATCAATAAAATATCCTCTAAACTTATCTATTTTTGCCTTCTTTCAGGTACATATGAATTACAATGATCAAATGGGCATGTTATGGAAGTTTAGGAGATACTTTGGATATGATTTTTTTTTAGGTTGTTAGCTTGAGTCAGAAATAGAGATTTGGGATATTTTCCCAGATTTGTGTAAACTATTTTGATAATTCCCATAGGGATGTTTTGCCCTGTGGGAAGTCTTTAAATACTTGTCAATTTTTTGTAATAAACCATGATCACTGTAGGGAGAACCAGACTATGGATTTATGATTCAGACTGAGATGAAATTTAATGTCTTGTAACAGCTTTCACTTTCAATATATCAAACTTTTGTTTCAAGTTTTCTGCATATCAGTTTGCAGTTGATTATCGACTACTTTAGCTATCATAATTCTTTGCATGTTGATGTGATTTGATTTACATGTTGTCCATGTGATGATCTCTCTTATTTTAAAATACAACAATTAGTCTGCTTCAGTTTAATGAATTACAGGTTTACCTTTTTCGTTAAATGAATCACTTTGTACAAGTCTTTGCACACAAATTTATCTAGCTGTGATGATTTGTAAATTATAAGATTGTTGTAAATTTTTATGTCTTGTTTGTCCTGTTATTTATATTTCAAGAGCACAACAACTTTCCGTTTACGAGAGGCTCGTGGAGAATCTGGTGTAGGTTTCCTCCCACCAAACAGTTGAATCGACCATCATACACAGGACAAACTTGAAGCGTTACTTCAGGTCAGTTTGTTATTTGTCATTTAATAGTTAGCTTATTAGTGTTATTTAAGTAGTTTAGATAAATATATTAGTTTAGATTTATAGTTAGAATTATTATTTTAGTTGCTTAGCTTAGATAGTTTTAGTTCTATTTCTTTTTCATAAAATTATAAAAAGCAAAAAAAAAAACAATGGTCTCGCTGTCTTAGGACAGATTACAAATGATTTTTGCAGGTTTTAATTTAAATCTGTAATTTGTAAATATTGTATATTTGTAAATTGAAGTTGATTCTGTTGATAATCAAATGTTTATTTTTATAGGATTATAGTTGAATGATTTAGGTAATAGATTGTATATATTAGTAGTTCAGATTTGTTTTGTTTTAATTGTTATTTTTCATTTAGATTAGTTAATTTAGAGTAGTTTTCTTTTGTTTTCTTAGGAATTAGATCGGATAATGGAGCCGCTAAACCCGTTAGGGTGGGTTATCCCAAATGTCTTGGGTTATTTAGAATACCCCAGACTGGATCCACTCTTCCAGTTGGTGAGTGTTCATTTTCGCCCATCAACAAATGGCACTAGAAGGAGGGCCTGAAATTAATTAATGGCACGAGGCGGTCGTAAGACTCCTCCACCACCTAATCGCTCACCTATAGTGACAAGAAATCATTTGAACGATAATATTCCCCCTCAAACAGAAACCACATCAACCCACGATCCACAGATCACAGTTGAGCCAGCAACCCCAAATCCTACAAGTGGTGACATACAAGAGATTGTCCGCCAATCTCTCATAAGAACACATAGTGCCTTAGCCTGTTTGAGGCAACCAAATCGACCTTTGGAAAAACCTTTAGATTTCTCTGATATCAGAGAGCAACTTGGAGGCACTAATCTCACTGTGAACCCTACATATCCAATCCTCACTCCTGCTGCAGGAGGATCTGGAATACCTCCCTCACCACCTCCATCATCCCCTTCTTCTTCGGGAGGAGACTTTTCTAACGAAGGCAGTTCACCTTCTCAGCCTTCCACACCCACTACGCCAATGGCCAACTAGAACAATCCTGCTAGACCTTGGCTCAACTAGGATGTTGTAGCTGTACCTGGTGTTGGAAAAATACTGAGAGGGGGGGTGAATCAGTATTTTGAGCTATTAACAATTTTTCACTTTTCTTTCCCTGAAAAATCTTAGTCTACTTTATAGAGACCAGTTATTGTATATTCTTATGAAAGCAGTAGTGCATCCAGTGATCATATTATGGTTTTTTCTTCATTCATCAGATGTCCTTTAAACAGTAATTCAACAAAATAAACTAACACAGATGAATAGGACACATGAACACCAGGATTTTAGGTGGAAACCCAAATAGGGAGAAAACCACCGCTGTTGTTGTCCCTGTCTTCAATGATTTTTATTAAGAAAACATTCTACAACAATGTACTAGTGCAGACTCATACTAGTACGCAGGCTTCTACCTGCAGAAGGCTACAACCTTCTCTCGTTTACCAGCCTTTCCTGGAAGGGAGCTTCAACCCCCTGAAGATAGCACCAGTT
>ML778077.1:711013-740266 GCA_009831015.1 Picea engelmannii | reverse complement strand
AATTAAACCTATCCGCGCCTTTTCAAATCGAGTTTCGGCATTCCATATGCTAGCCCTGCTGACTATAGGCCTTAGCCCCATAAGACCGTCAACACATGACCTCGGTCAGACCGCTCATCGGGGTTTCGGCGTTTTCGATGTCATGATGTACATGCCTCCAGGATTCCCGATCCCCGATTTCCCAAGCTTTAGCCCCATCCGGCTACACAATGGTCCATATGACCATTACCCATGACCACAACCTAACCCCGTCAGGGATACGGGGTTTGTGATGCATCAATGCATTCACCCGGTGATTCCCGATCGCCGATTTCTCAATGTGTTTCATCCCCCCTGGCTGACCCTGGTTCACGTGACCGTTACCTGTAACCGCATCCTTATCTCTGACATCTGGCATCCACTAATCCTCTGTCCTCCTTCGCTGTTGTGCTGACAGTTGTACCCCACTCATCGGGATTTCGTGGATCGCGATTTCGAAATGCACAAATCCTTTGTGCCCGGGATCTCCGATATCCCGATCGGTGATATGCCGACACCTGTCCCTCAGATGGACGGTCCCGATTCCTTCGGGATTTCGAGACCTTCGATCTCTCATTTCCTTCAACTTCAGGAACTCCGATTTCCCGATGTTCGATATGCCGATGGTGCCTTGATCTTCGACACCTGTCCCTTAGATGAACGGTCCCGATCATCGATGCCTCTGCTGATGTCACACGTGGTTTGAAACGTGTTAGATCCTGCCACGTGTCACTCTGATTCGTGACTTTCATGTGCCTGAAGTGTTGAATCTGCCTGACACCTGTCATTCCCTGGTTGTTCCACGTGTCCCTTTGCTGATGTGGTCTGCTTTCGTGAGTTGAATCAACGGTTCAGATGCAGTCTTGGCTCAACGGTTGCGATTACATCGCGAAATCGCATATCGCGATTTCAGGGTTTTCGTTGTCATTGTTCACGAGACTCGTGAAACTCCGATTCCCGATTCTTCGATGAAGCCTCCTGTTTACACGTGGATGGTCACTATCTCTGCTTGATTTAACGGCGGTGACCAGTTCGCAAAATCGCATATCGCGATTTCAGAGTTTTCAATGTCAAATGAATTGGACACTGCAAAGTCTCGATCCCCGATTCTCCAATGACTTATCTCCCTTGCATCTTTTGCAGATCTGATGGCTGTCGGGTTTTCCGAGTGAGATCCGACGGCTCTCGGTCTCTTTCCTATGCTCCTTTCCCGTATAAGAGCGCTATGCCTCCTGAGCTTATTCTTCTCGAATCCTTAAAGGGTTTTATCCTTCTTATCCTGCCATCTCCGCTATTGCCATCAATGACAACAACCATCAACACACATTCGTTGCTTGTTCAATATTTGCCAACAACTGGAGCTCAACATCCCTTACCTAAACATCCGGAGAAATGGCTTCCCAAGTTTGACCCCGACTCAAAACAGATCGTTGAAGATCACATTAAAAAGTTTATGTTAGCCATAATACTTCGCAATGTCGAGCATGAAGATCTAGTCTGTAGGTTGTTCCCCTATAATTTCGAGGGAAATGCCTCTACATGGTACATTGCCCAGCAACCCCATACCATCATGTCTTGGGAAAAGTTCGAGTCTTGCTTTTTGGAAAAGTTCAGAGACGATAAGCCTCCGGAAGTCCTAGTCATTGAGCTTTCCAACTTAAGAATGAACCCAAAAGAAAAAGTTAAAGATTTTAATCAAAGATTCTTAACACTTAAAAACCAAATCCCTATAGATTCCATGCCTGTTGAGAATCTCATAATAGCATAGTATACTAAAGCCTTGCATCAAAGTATAGCTATTTGGGTTAAACGATCTAAGAAAGCCACGTTGTTAGAAGCCTTCGAGGAGGCCAGCCAGATTGAAAAAGACATACTTAGTCTTAAAGACTCTACTAGCAACGAAACAAAGACTAGTTCATCTTCCAAAAAGAAGATCGAAATCCTCCCAAGACCTACTCAAAGTAAAACACAACCTGAAAGCTCTGATTTAGAAAACTTAACTAAGGTCGTTCAAAAACTGTCGAATCAAGTTATAGATTTATAAAGGACGACTGAAGAAGCTTCGTCGAGCAAAGGGCCCTATAAGGCCCTATTCAGGAAGCCTTTTTCCACCAACCGACCTAATCCGAATACCGAAGGCCTTAATCTAGAAAGTCTGCAATACGCCCTTCAAACGATTCTAGAAGCCCAGTATAACTTGGTGCCTCCTCAGATTCCTGAGGAGGTTGTTGAACAAGAGACATTTAAAGAAGAGGAGTCTTCTCCAAATATTTTTGGACACTTCTCGGATAGCATCTTTCAAGCTAACTTCGAGACGGTTCATCCTTACAATACTAGGAGTAAGACAACAAGAAAACCTTCTTCCGAGAATACTACGACTGTACCCCCAAAGCAATCTAAACCAGCTGAAACTAAACAGAGTCATGTGAACCCCAACTTAGATTATGATGTAGTTGAAGATCTTAAAAAGTTAAGGGCTAACATTTCTGTTTATGAGTTACTAAAATTTCCATCTTTGTTACAAAAAATGTTGCAAAACATCGCAAAGAATGGTAAAAATGGTAATTCAAACAAGGTTGTTCAGAAAAAAGTTCCTCAGAAGAATTCCACAAAGAATAATCCTGATCCTCATGATAAAGGAAGCCTTCCTGTAAATAATGTAAATAATGTAGATAAAGTAGCTTTAGAAACTGCGAGTAAAAGCCACAAACTACCACACTTAGCACTCGCATAAATGTACCTCCATTTTTGTTAACTTTCAAAATCTTTAATAGAAACGTGCACAATTGTATGGTAGACTGAGGAGCATCATCCAATGTGATGCCATGGTCTGTGTGTCAGAAAATTAACGCCGAAGTTGCACCATCCACCTTAAAAATCATACAACTTGACCGAACCAATGTTAAAGTTATAGGCGAATTAAAGAATGTGCTTATAAGATTATCTTCTAACCCCAAAGTTCATCAAGTCATTGATATTATTGTTGTGGATATTCCATAAGTGTATGGTCTGTTTTTAAGCAGGGACTGGTTGGAGCAGCTACACGACTATTTTGCGACATATTGGTCTCACCTATGGCTTCCAGAGAATGACAAGCCCAACAAGATCAAGTTAAATCGTGAACGTTACATTAAGTTCACGGTCACAGATTTGAACGATCCCAATGAACCATTTACACCTTCTGCTAATTCACCCGATGTACAAGGGATGGATACCTTTTTTGGCAATTTCATGGCCGAGACTTCATCTATCACCAATCCAGAACAATTGTCCGGGATTTTAGCATATGTGCAACCAACAACTCCTACACAACGGTCTCATGTACCCGATAAAAATCAAATTTGGTCTCTTTATTTTGACGGGTCAAAGTCCAAAGAAGGTGCTGGTGCAGGCTGCGTTATTATCGATCCGGCAGGTAACAAAACATTGATTGCATGTAGGTTAGAATTTGAATGTACTAATAACATTGCAGAATATGAGGCTTTATTGCAAGGTCTCAGAAAATCTTTAGATATGAACATTCAAAACTTGACTATCTTTGGCGATTCCGAAATCGTGGTTAGACAGGTAAGAGATTCTATCCACTGTCTGTCTCCGCATCTTAAAAGCTACCAATCCAAGGTATGGAATTTAATGAATAAATTTTCTGCTTTCAATATAAATTCTATTCCTATATTGAATAACTCTGAAGCTGATCTATTAGCTAACGTAGCTTCCAAACTCTTTCCTACAGAAGGCTTGTCCCCGGATGCATTCTCCGTCGAACTGTTGTTCAGGCCATCCGTTCCCGACAACATCACGAACTGGAGAGTCTTCGATGACGATCAACAGATTATTAGCTTCCTGCATATGGAAGAAACTTTTCAAGGCGTGATCATAGATGAACGCACTCATGACGACAATTTGCACGATTTCATGGTAATACCAGATCTGAGAACTCCTGAATCTTCATCGGACATGGTAAATTCGATCCCTAAATTTGTAGTTAGATTAGAGAAATTTTACGATCTTCAAGATACATTCAAAAAATCGGTCAACTGTAAAACCAATAGTTCCTCATTATCATATGAAAAAGTAAACTTAGGGACTAAGGACAATCTGCAGTGCATTAATCTAGGGGTAGGATGTTCTGAGCAAGAAAAAGATGCATTTATTAAATTGTTCAAATAATTTAAAGATGTCTTTGCATGGACGTATGATGACCTTAAAACTTTCGACCCTAACATCATACAACATGTCATTCCTATGAAACCCCAAACCTCACCTTTCCAACAGAAATTGAGAAAAAATCACCCTAAGCTTGAACCGACCGTCAAAAAAGAATTAAACAAACTCCTAAATGCTAAGATTATTTTCCCTGTTAGGCACACTCAATGGTTTTCTAACCTTGTCCCTTTCCGGAAGAAAAGTGGGGAAATTCGACTATGCGTCGATTTCCGAAACCTTAATAAAGCGTCTGATAAAGACAACTATATTGTCCCACCCATGGAACATATCCTTCAACAGGTATCTGGTTCTGAGAGGCTATCCTTACTGGATATTTTCTCGGGGTACAACCAAGTCCTGATGTCTCCACCAGACCAACTTAAAACTACCTTCCGCACCCCATAGGGCACCTATGCTTACAAAAAAATGCCCTTTGGATTGATTAATGTCGGTACCACTTTCCAGAGAGCGATGGACATTGCTTTCCGAGGCTTAATCAATCAGTCCATCGTAGTTTACTTAGATGATGTGACTGTATTTTCTAAAAACAAAACCGATCATCTATCTCATTTGCGAGTCGTTCTACAATGATGTCATAAATACGGGATTTCCTTGAATCCTAAAAAATCCATATTTGCAGTAGAACAAGGTAAACTCTTAGGATTTATTGTGTCGAGAAAAGGGATGATTATCGACCATGAAAGGACTCAAGTCATCTCGAAACTTCCCCCTCCTACATCCAAAAACTCTATGCAGTCTTTCTTAGGCCATATAAAATTTGTGAGGAGATTCGTCCCCAGTTTCTCTGAAATGGCCAGACCTTTGCAGAACCTAATTAAGAAAGACGCATAATATCATTGGGGAGCCTTAGAAAATCAATATTTTAATGCAATAAATAAGGCCATAATAGACGCTCCTTCTCTCATGAGCCCGGACTTTTCACAAGACTTTACGCTCTACACTTTTGCTTCTGACCGTTCCTACACCACCGTCCTAACTCAAAAGAACGCTGAAAACAACAAAGTACCCAGCGGTAGATCAACAAGCCTACATTGTTTTTAAAGCAGTCAAGAATTTTTGGTCTTATCTTTTGAAATCTAGGACGAAAGTTATTGTCCCTTATCCAGCCGTTAGGAACCTATTAGTCACCTCCTTCCAGGAGTACGACATAGAAATTACCACAGCTCAAATAGTGAGAGGCCAAGGGTTATGCAAGTTAGTTGTTGACTCAGCTGCAGGACAACAAGAAGAAAACGATTTGTCAAACCTAGGACAACACATTCAAAATGCAATATGTTGTGCACAAAACTCTGTCAGTCCTTGGTATGATGATATAAAATTCTGTCTTGAACATGGGTCATCCCCCCGTCACCTGGATCCCACTAAAAGAAGAGCGTTGAGATTAAATTCTGCCTCCTTTCATTTGGTGAATGGTAACCTGTTTCGTCAAAATTTCGATGGCGTACTGATGCTCTGTCTTGACAAAGACGAAGCAGAAAAAGTCTTACTAGAATTACATGCAAGAGAAGTTGGTGGTCATTTTGGTGGTGACACTACTTCCCATAAGGTTTTGAGAGCCGTTTATTACTGGCCCATGCTTTTTAGAGACGCCCATGCCTTGTGTCATAAGTGTATTATTTGTCAGAAAGCATCAGGGCGGTTACAGAAACCATCCTTTCCTTTGCAACATGTTTCAGTAGACTCTCCTTTTCAGCAGTGGGGCCTGGATATCATAGGCCCAATAAACCCGTCATCCTCACAACAGCATAATTTTATCATAACAACCACAGATTATTTTACTAGGTGGTCTAAAGTTGCCGCATTAAGAACTGTGAATACCAGTCAGGTAATTGCCTTTTTAAATTCGAATATTATCACTCGTTTTGGTATCCATTGTTTAGTATTCGATAATTCTTCTTACTTCTCCTCTCTTGAGATAAGTGAGTTATCTTTGGAAAAAGGAATTAAATTGAAGTATTCTACTAGCTATTACCCCCAGGGCAACGGATTGGCAAAATCGACAAATAAGAACTTGATTAAAATCATCAAGAGAACGGTCGCTGAAAATCACAAAAACTGGCACAATGCACTGTTAAACGCAGTTTAGGCTGATAGGGTAACCCCAAAAGCTTCTATAGGTAACTCTCCTTTCTTTCTTGTTTATGGCAGAGAAGCAATTATGCCACCACACATTCTTCTTCCTTCGCTTCAGCTATTGCAGAAAATTCAAGAAGAAGATTGTCCCCCTTTGGAAAACTAAATTAACGCTTTGATGAAGCTAGAAGAGGTAAGAGCCCAAGCTAAACGTAAGTTAGATCAGCATCAACTAGTAGTCAAAATCTGGTTCGATTCTAACTCTTCCTATGATAGGAACTTTGAAGTAGGTGACCTCGTTTTAAAATGGGACAAACCGCATGAGGGAAAGGGAGAGCACACGGAATTTCAAAACTTATGGCTTGGACCGTTTTTAATTGCTGAGAAGTTGGGTCCCATCTCTTTCCGATTGCAGAATCTAGAAGGACAGCCTGACACCTGTCCGTTGAATGGCCAAGCCCTGAAAAGATACTTCGCTTGATGACAACCCTTGTATATTATGTACATATTTTGCTTTTGTTTTCTTTTCTTTTGCTGTTTTGTTTTTGATTTCTCCTTTGAGCTTATCAGTTTTTGTTTTTTTGGAAATACACATACCTGTATACTGAGCTATTCGAACAAAGAAAACATAAAATTCTTTCACTGAAATGATTGCTAAGAAAATTGTATAAACATCAGTTGTATACTTCTGAGATTTACATCTGTGATTGGCAAAGATTGTTGTTTGAAAGAAGTTAACTGATTTCGATCTCTGAGTAAAGCCTTTCATGATCATCTATTATCTTTTTACGCTGTCCCTATTCCTTAAGGGAATGACTCAAGAAGATGTCTCCCTGCCTTATAAAGTTGGCTCTGTAAATAAACCATCGCTGGATCTTAATAAAGGACAGTTCTAAAAAAAATTTGATGAGGTCTGTAAAAAATATGTTAAAATATCGTAATTTTTAGCATCACCCCGCTCGACTATATATCTTTGAAAAAAAAAAAAATCATTAAAAGAGTTGTGGGAAGTGCTTGTAAACCCACCGGGATGCTGAATAGGTCTGCTGGCAGCAGGTAAATGCATGCATGATGCCAAGACAAATTCGTCGGGGTACTGAACAGGCCCGCTGGCAGCGAAGCAATGTCGGGTATATGAAAATTCGTAAATAAGAAACCTCTTAACCTTAACATGTCCTTTATTCTGATCTGGAACTTTTGGGTAGGATACGGATATCAGAGTGGGCTAAATGGAAACCCTGTCGAGGCTATGAACGCCTGCTGGCAGCAGTGGCTCTGTCAATAGTATTGGGGATTTTATCTTTAATATCGTGGCTCGCTGGTCTTAAGACTATTATCAGTTTTCATCCTTTAAACACTGTTGGAATATGTGGTTAATGAAGATGTTTACACGATTTTTCTGGTTGTTATTTTTTGAGTTAGAATTTTTCTCGTTATCCTAATCTGACTTTGTTCTTTTTAGCAGAGATAACTGCTTCTACCAGTGTGTCTCCATTGTTGGCATCCAATTCACATTTTTCTACTATCCTTATGAGCTGCCTACACCGATGTTTTGCAAACTTTGTTTTTCGTCACAATCCTTGAATAAAACAACACTATTTTTTAAGCGTTTTCCCACTTGCCCTTTTTCTTTCTTTCACAACTGCAAGCGTGAAAATTTTGATTTCGAAGTCACATTAAAAACGTCACTGGATTGTTATGATCACTCTTGTTTATATGCTCATTGTGTTTTCAATTTACCTATCGTTATACAATTGGCAAGACTTCAAGATATTTATTCATTTGGCATTCTTTTTTTGTTAATATGACTTCGTTTTACAAGACTGTGATGATATTCTTTTGATCAAGTTTGTGATGCATTGGTGGTTTGATTTCTATAGTCCTTGATCGATTCCCTTGACACATTGTTTTCATGAAAATACATTGGTGTTGTGGTTAGATCCTTGCTATAAATCATGTCATACAACACATATTTTCATATGATCAAACCCTTGGTGTGATTTCAAATTATTGCTTTGGTTTTAAAACTATGCTAACATTATTTCTTGCGCAAGTGTTTGGTCAACATATCATAGATTTTATTTATCGATTGAATGGCATGGTTTTTAACATATGCGTAGTGGTTTGAACATTATATGCTTCGTCGATTGTACTGTGGAAATGATTGTTTTGCATGGGCCGAAATAGCTCCACCACCTTCGCACTCTCTGTCATTAATGTTTTCCCCCTATCCCGGTTCACCTTTGCTAGTTTTCGGGTAAGCTTGTGAGCATTCTATCCCTGCGTATACTCTGTTCAAACCCTGGCCCGTTCACCTTGCTCACCATGTGCTTCTGTCTATGGCACCAGTGGTGCGCATAGAGTCGAATGGTAGCCAAGCTCGGTTGCTTTTCGATAATGCCCGTAAGGATTTAGAAAATAGTAGTTGGCTCGTGTTTATACAGAGGTTTGAGGGTTTCAACATTTCGGTTGCCCAACAATTCGCTCTCACCTTTGACGGGTGCAGGGCTAAAGTAGGTGACATACAACTCGAGCTCAATGAAGAATTCATAAGCTCTGCTACAGGACTGGCAGCTACAAGCCATCGATGGTTTAAAAACTCCAAATTTGATGAGGTGTCATGGCCATTACTATTCGTATCAAGGAAGGTTGTCTCCTGTAATAAAGGTATGCCTATTTCCACCCTCAAACCCAGGTGGCATGATCTTTTGGTAATTGTGAAACAATTTGTGACCTGTGAAGGTCGGTATGGTTTGGTTTTTCTGTATCACCTCCGTTTATTGATGAATTTCATAGGCTATCCTTTGAACATGCCGCATTACTTCTTGCGTAGTCTTTACAAGATGTCTAAGAGATTCAAGCGTGAGAAGGATGATAGCATCTTGTTTCATCACTTCTTGATTAGACTCGTCGTTGTCCACCATTTAAACCTTCATGGTGATAATTGGCAAGCCTTTCTATACAGAAATGGATTTGCTAATCCAGAGTCTGTCCAAATCGACAAGGCCGTGGTTAGTGAGACTATGGTCGGGCCACCCGTGCCATTTCATATCCTTCTACCTCCTGCCAAACCCTCGGTTTGCCCTGACATCGACCTACCCGACATCATAACAGACAAGACCGAGGCTGTCAAGAAGCCTGTGAGTAAGAAAGTCAAGGGTAATCCTACTGTCGATAGCAAGGGTAAGAAAAATGCTCGATTGATATCGAGACTTGCCCGGAATAAACCTCAGCCAAACGTCGACCAAAAGCCCATAGTTCTGAGCGAGGAATCAGACTCCGATATCGAGCATTTCCTAGCTGAAGAGTACCCCTATTCCCATGGCCTATGCTCTGAGCAACCCTCTGACTATGTCTCTAATTTACCCCCTTGCCTAAAAAACAACCCAAATTACCCGGGAATCAAACTGCCTAACGAAACCCCTGGTGACTTAAACAAACCCTCGCCTGTGATATCAAAGACCGAGCAGACATCATGCATCCAATGCAATGTGTGTCTAGAGAGTTATTACACCGATGTTCCCTTGTTGCAATCAAAGATCAAATCATTAGAATACCAAGTTACAGTGCTGTCAAAAGAAAGGGACAGGTTTCAAGCTAATGACAAGAAACAAAAAACCACTGGTTCGATTGTCTTTAGGAATGTCGACACGGCAACAGCCTTCGTCAATTCCAAATTATCATGATCGAGTTGTTTTCTGATTGTCTAGGTATGAATTTCAAATATTAATTTCGCTTTGTGAGTTGGCTTGGATTATTATAACCGATTGAATTTGCTTTCGATAGCTCTGTTCGTTTTCATTCAAAATGATTATGTTGCTTCCATTTTACCAAAATAATTTCGTTATGAATCATGAGTGGGAAATTTGTTTGATAAACTCGGACATCCCTACGATTTAGTCCTCAGATTAGTAGAAGTGATTGATTGGTTTTGACTTGATTTGATTCATTTTAGAATAATTCTGTTGGTTTGAATTAACGAAATCAATGGGGTTTGCTTTCGTTTGGATTTTGATTGCATCTGACCTGTACAGGAGATTTTTATGCTAAAATTAGAACACGGTTATGTTTTGATTTGATACAATTTTGTTGTGGTTGGATGCCATCAGCTCTGATTTAGTTCTTATGATTTGATTTTGAAACGATTTCGTAGGTTTGAATTGGTATGATCTTGTATGAGTGTAATGCATCATTATTAGTGATTGGTTTGATAAATACGATGTAGTCTATTAAATCGGAAAAACGACTCTGTTTTGTATTGAATCAACATTCTCGTTTGGATTTGGATTACATTCGACCTGTGCAAAAGATCTATTCGCTAAAATTGTAGAGTTGTGTTGATTCATAACGATTGTATCGACCTCAAATTGTTTCGATTCGTTCCTATTTGATTTGATTTACAAATGATTGCTGAGTGCTACAATTAGTATGATTGTTTGCATATGTTTAATATGGTTATATCAATTTGAAAAACGATCCTGTTGATTTCGTTTTGATTCGAAAAAGGATTTTTTTGTTGTCGAATTATCTGAGAGATTTTGTTTACCCCGAATTGGTGATAACAAATTGAACAGAGTGCATCCATCTCTGTTATCATTTGGTTGACTGCAATTTAGTTTGTTCAATTTGCATACAAGTGTTGATTTGAATGATTCGTTTGGTTTCTAATTAGCAATCAAATGTTTGTTTAATAGTTTGAATATAATTCTTTAAGATTTGAATTGGTTTTGAACCGATTATGTATTCAATTTAGACCAGCTACAGAATCACAAGATTCTGTAGCTAGTCTTAAAAATTAGTTTTTTGACAATTTTATCAATAAAATATCCTCTAAACTTGTCTATTTTTGCCTTCTTTCAGGTACATACGAATTACAATGATCAAATGGGCATGCTATGGCAGTTTAGGAGATACTTTGGATATGATTTTTTTTTAGGTTGTTAGCTTGAGTCAGAAATAGAGATTTGGGATATTTTCCCAGATTTGTGTAAATTGTTTTGATAATTCCCAGAGGGATGTTTTACCCTGTGGGAAGTCTTTAAATACTTGTCAAATTTTTGTAATAAACCATGATCACTGTAGGGAGAACCAAACTATGGATTTATGATTCAGACTGAGATGAAATTTGATGTCTTGTAACATCTTTCACTTTCAATATATCAAACTTTTGTTTCAAGTTTTTTTCATATTAGTTTGCAATTGATTATCGACTACTTTAGCTATCATAATTCTTTGCATGTTGATGTGATTTGATTTACATGTTGTCCATGTTATGATCTCTTTTATTTTAAAATACAACAATTAGTCTGCTTCAGTTTAATGAATTACAGGTTTACCTTTTTCGTTAAATGAATCACTTTGTACAAGTCTTTGTACACAAATTTATCTAGCTGCGACGATTTGTAAATTATAAGATTGTTGTAAATTTGTATGTCTTGTTTGTCCTGTTATTTATATTTCAAGAGAACAACAACTTTTCGTTTACGAGAAGCTCGTGGAGAATCTGGTGCGGGTTTCCTCCCACCAAACAGCTGAATCGACCATCATACATAGGACAAACCTGAAGTGTTACTTCAGGTCAGTTTGCTATTTTTCATTTAATAGTTAGCTTATTAGTGTTATTTAAGTAGTTTAGATAAATATATTAGTTTAGATTTATAGTTAGAATTATTATTTTGGTTTCTTATCTTAGATAGTTTTAGTTCTATTTCTTTTTCATAAAATTATAAAAACCAAAAAAAAAACAATGGTCTCGCTGTCTTAGGACAGATTACAAATGATCTTTGCAGGTTTTAATTTAAATCTGTAATTTGTAAATATTGTATATTTGTAAATTGAAGTTGATTCTGTTGATAATCAAACATTTATTTTTATAGGATTATAGTTGAATGATTTAGGTAATAGATTGTATATATTAGTAGTTCAGATTTGTTTTGTTTTAATTGTTATTTTTCATTTAGATTAGTTAATTTAGAGTAGTTTTCTTTTGTTTTCTTAGGACTTAGATCGTCTAACGTAGTCGCTAAACCCATCAGGGTGGGTTATCCCAAACGTCTTGGGTTATTTAGACAACCTCGAACCAGATCCACTCTTCCAGTTGGCGAGCGTTCATTTTCGCCCGTCAACAGTCTCCTAACTAGATAAATTTGTATCACAATTTCTTAATTATCTCTAGCACATGTTTTGAAACCCAGGCTAATGAGATCCAATATATTGGTATTGCTTTGAATACAACTTTAACAAGCATGAGTGTGCCCCCTCTAGAGAGCCATTGATTGCACTATGAGTTTATTATTTTTTTCTACTTTGGAAATCAACCATTTCTAGACAACTTTTTTATACAAGTTGGGTTTTAGATGGAACCCCAAATACTTTAAACCCTAATATAATTCAATCGCTTGGTAGGGAAATAAATGGGATAAATAGCCTTGTTCTTTCTCATTTATATGTTGGACAACTGAGAGGGGGGGTGAATCAGTTGTTACTGTTCTTAAACAAATATATCCATTTTTTAAAATTCATTACAGAACTCTCAATGATGATCACAATTAATAAGAAGTAGAGTATTCAACATCAATCACACACATGTACAATATAGAGACAGATATTCCTGAGGAAACCCATAAAGGGTTAAAACCTCTTCTTCTTTATATGATAATTATCTTCTGTACATTATCATTCGTATGAGAACCAACTCATAATAAGGCTACCACCTTTGTTTTTCAAGACTCTACTTGTTGACAACACCAACTCTCTGGTTTATTTAACACCCACTAGAAGGAAGTACCAACTCCCTGAATGTTCCAGCATGAACTGGATGGAAGCACCAACTTCCATTCATACAGGCACCGACCTATATATCAGAGAACCAATGTTCTCCCTTGCACCACCCTGCCACCCTCGTTTCTCTGGATGCAAACAGATGGAAGTTATAACTCCCTGTGTTCAAGCACCTACTTGAAACTCTAAGGACAATAGTAATCCCTAGCACCTCCCATCCACCCTGAAATATAAAACTTTTCTTTCTGTGAATTTATTACAGTGATTCAATAGTTGTTATTGGCTTACCAGGATTATCACTATTCTTCTATGTTTCTCTGCTCTACTTGCATCAATGTATTCCTGCTTGCATCCTCTTCATCTTTCTAATATACTCCTATGTCTCAGCATGCACACCTCAGCTTTCTCTTCTTCTCACGGATATGCATTTTTGTTCTTTTCTTCTTCTATGCTTCAGCTACTGCACCTCATGCTTCTACATGCATGCACTACTCACAATAGCAGTGACACGATACCTTCTCTGTTCTCCATTTTTATAGTCTCAGTGCACCTTGTGCCTTCTGCTTGCACTATGCCACTGCATATCGTTCCTTTGTTCATCATCACTCGCACTTCTCATGAGGTCCTTTGGCTTCACTTGTTGTAACAGTCTTTGACCCCCTTCCATCTGTCAGTCAACTCTATGATGAGTCTCCACTCCACTGGCAGTGGCCTCGAGACTCTTCGACTTCTTTGTCGATCACCCTGAAGACTCTTCGAATTCTCTAGAAGATGCCATCACTTCGTTCTGGAAATTAAAACCAATCAAGTATGGCTTCTTTGGTTTTTGGAGTCTTTGAATGGTTGAGATCTTGTTGGAAGGTGAAACCAGAGATCAACGGTTCCTTGTGAATGATTCCTACGTGAACTAGCACTAGGCGCAGGATGCCTCTCCAAAAGACCATTGGTTATGACCACAAGCCTAATAAAAAAGGTGCTTTGCAACTTGTGTTTCGGGGATTTTGCCGTGAGTCTCCTTGACTCCTTCCTCTGGAATTCCCGATACTCAGAATGGAGCCTAGCTATGCTATCTCCTTCCATTCACATGACCATCAATGATGACCAAGCCCTTATCCATAAAGGGATTTCACAATTCATAATTCGGGAATCCTATGTTGAGGCATCTCGACTCTCCCATGTCGCAATCCCTGAAATGGAGATTAGAAAACGCTAGCTCCTTCCCTTCACATGACCACCGGTGGTGACCACAGCCTACGCCAAAAGGCGTTTTTCATTTTTCATTTCAGGGATTCTCTGATGAGTCGTCTCGACTCTCCATGTCACTAAATCCAAAATAGATCTTGGCTTCTCTAGCTCTCGACGATGTGACCACGAGATATGACAACTAGCTATCCATTTGAGCACTTCACTCTTCAGATCAACAGTTGATGATCCATGGTGATTGGACGGCTATCCTTCACCCTAGAAATTCAACTTTCAGGACTTTGAGGAAGTGTTGATGCTAAAACTCCTGAAACTAAACTCTCGGAATGACGTCACTCGATGACATGACATGATCTATGTGGCTTCCAAGTGTCACTAAGAATTGTGATTTCCAAGTTACTGAAATGTCGAATCATCTTGACACTTGTCGTTGTCTAATCGTGCCACGTGTCATTGCTGACATAGTCTTCCACCTGTCATTTCTGACGTGGTCTGCCACATTCACCTCTTGGATTTGATGGCCCATATTCGCCATTGATCCAACGACTAGGATTATTTCGCAATTTCGCATATCGCGAGTTGGAGAGGTTAGGGAACCCCGTTCCTTTTACTTTCCAGTCAGCGAAAGGAAGATATTTTTCCAAGTGTCCTTCTTGGATCGATGGTCGAGATTTGTCCTTGATCCAACAACTGAGATTATATCATGATTTTGCATATCATGAGTTCGAGAGGTTAGGGCACCTCCTTCCTTTGACCTTTCAGTCAGTGAAATGTTGATCTTTAGCCATGTGTCCTTCTTGGATCAACGGTCCAGATTATTTCATGATTTCGCATATTGCAAGTTCGAGGGGTTAGAGCACCTTCTTCCTTTGACTTTCCAGTCATTGAAATGGTGATCTGTGACTGCGTCTCCTACCCAAAGATGGACAGTCCTCCTGCTTTCAGGATTTTGTAAGCCCGCTTCTCCTTGCACTTTAAAGAACATGCATATTCTCCTAGATCCAACGACAGTTGGACCCCGCGCTCGGATCTAACTCCTGAGATTTGTCCTCCATCTGTGTGCTCCTCCTGTATGGACTTACAATGTCTTCTGAACCTGTTTGCCATCATTTTTCTTGCCATCAATGACAAGTTCACTCCCAACTGTAAACCTGCCAAAAATCTCCCCCTTTGGCATTGATGGCAACCCTGAACGATTGTGCTAATCTGTTTGGACCTCGAGCTATAGCATTTGGTCTGGACCACTCCACTCCTTTTCTCCCCCTTTGACATCAATGTCAAAGAAAACATGCCCCCCCCCGAGTTGTTGCAATACTTCGTCAAAGGTATCAGATATGCAACCAACACATCCTCCCCCTAACAGGATGGACTCTGTTAGGTGTGAGACGAGATGACACCCAACTTCTGACAGAGATATTCAAATGGTGTCTTGGCTAGGGGTTTAGTAAATATGTCTACAATTTTTTCCGTGGTTGGAATGTAATGAACCTGAACAATCTTATTGGTGACCTGCTCTCTCAGAAAGTGGTATTTTATGGGAATGTGCTTGGTTTTGGAGTGGAATACAAGATTCTTTGACACACTTATGGCACTAGTGTTATCACAATGAATTAGGATCGGTGCAGTATATTTTACCTCCAAGTCTACAAGTGTCTGAATCATCCATAATACCTGAGTGCAACAAGTATTAGTAGCAACGTACTATGCCTCTATAGTTGATAAATAAATGGAAACTTTCTTTTTACTCAACCATGCTACTAGAGAATCTCCTAAGAAGAACACACCTCCACTCGTGCTTTTCCTTTCATCCATGCAGTTAGCCCAATCAGCATCTAAGTAGACTGATAATTGAAAATTATTATTCTTAGGATACCATAGGCCATAATTCATTGTTTCTTTCAAATATCTGAATATTCTTTTGACAGCTAGAAAATGACTCTGTTTGGGTGTTGTCTGATACCTTCCTACTATTCCAACAACATGCATTATGTCTGGACGGGATGTTGTGATATACAATAGGTTGCCTATCATTGACCTATATGAACTTTTATCAACATCAGGTGAGTCATCATCCTTGCTTAATTTGCATCCAGTAACCATAGGTGTGCCCACAAGTTTTGAATTTTCCATTTGAAACCTTTTCAACATTTCTCTTAGATATTTTTCTTGAGAAAGAAATATTCCTTCAGACTTCTGAGTAATTTGTAGACCAAGAAAAAATGATAGTTCCCCTATCATAGACATTTCAAACTCATACTCCATGGCAGAAGAAAACCATTGTACCAATGAATCATTATTACATCTGAAGATGATGTCATCTACATAGACCAACACGATGAGTAAGTCATTATCCTCTGTTTTGATATATAGAGTGTTGTCAACTGTTCCTCTCTTGAACCCTTTGTCTTGGAGATACTTATTCAATATGTAATACCAAGAACGAGGAGCTTGTTTTAACCCATATAAGGCTTTCTTCAGCTTGCATACTAGGTCAGGATTATCTGTCAGTTCGAAACCCTTTGGTTGTTCCATATAAACTTCTTATTTTAAATATCCATTTAGAAATGTCGACTTGACATCCATTTGATAAACTTTAAACCTTTTATGACAAGAATATGCAAGAAATATTTTGATCGCTTCTAGTCTTTCTATTGGTGCAAATGTTTCATCAAAATCCAGACCTTCTATTTGAGCATAGCCCTTTCAGACAAATCTTTCTTTGTTCTTGACAACTTGTTCCTTCTCATTCATTTTGTTCTTAAAGATCCATTTGGAACCAATGATATTTTTACCTTCAGGTCTAGGAACCATCTCCCACATATTGTTTTTTCTCAATCTGATCAAGTTCATCATTCATGGCTTGAACCCAATGGTCATCTTTGCTAGCATCATTAAAATTCTTGGGTTCCAGCATGGATATGAAGGCTATATGTGATTTTTCAGTGTTTTTTATTATCTTTCTTCTGGTTTGTACACCTTTGTCTTTTTCACCAATTATCTGACTTGCAGGATGATTCTTTTGAGTGATTCTAGAGGAGGAATTTGATGTTGTCTGTTGATTTGAGTCTGTTTGAATATTTTCATCTTCATCTGGCTCAGAGTCTTCTTGTTCTGATTCTTGGACCTATTCATCTTCAACTTCATTTATATCCTTTGTTGTTGATTCGGTATTGTTCACCTCTCTTACTGGGATTCCTTCATCAAATTTTATGTCAATACAGTCAACCAATCTATGCAGCCTCTTATTATAGCATATGTATCCTTTATTGTTTGTAGAATACCCTAAGAAGATGCCTTCATAAGCCCTGTCATCATATTTTCCAAGGCTCTCATCATTATTCTTTATGTAACACTTACTCACAAAGACTTTGAAGTGTTTGATTGAATCAAGTCTCCCATACCACAGTTCATATGGTGTATTGTCAGTGTGTGGTCTGAGGTGGGCTTTGTTAAGAACATGGACTACTGTCTGTATTACTTCTACCCAGTAGGTTTGACCGATGTTCTTCTCATTCATCATTGACCTGGCCATTTGTTGCACTGTTCTATTTTTCCTCTCAACTACTCCATTTTGTTGTGGAGTTCTTGGGATTGTGTATTCTCTCTTGATCCCATGTTTATCACATAATTCCTTGAACTCACTTGACATAAATTCACCTCCTCTGTCTGATATTACTGCCTTTAAACTCTTGCATGTTTGATTCTCAGTTAAAGCCTTAAATATTTTAAATTTATCAAATGCTTCAACTTTTTCCTTGAGAAAGGCAACCCAAGTTAGTCTGGAGTAATCATCAATGATCAACATGAAGTAGTTTTCTTTCCCTGTGCCTTCTTGTCTTGATGGTCCAGATAAATCCATATGAACTAGTTGGAGTGGTTTCTCTATTGAAGTAGAGCTCTTGGATTTAAATTGTGTCTTGGTTAGCTTTCCTACTTGGTAGGGTTTACACATAGAATCTTGTGGCTTTGATATTCTCGGAATATCTTTTACTGCCTCAAGATTTTTGAGATTGATTAAGTGGTCAAAGTTTAGATGTCCAAGTCTCCTATGCCATAACCAGCTCTCATCATGTTTTCTTAGATGACACTCTTCTCTATCTTCTTTCAGCACATATACATTATTTTATGTCCTTGTGCCTTTAGCCACTACTTGTCCTGAGTTTACAGACTTTATCTTGCAGTCCTTGGAAGTGAACACCACTTCACATCCTATGTCACACATTTGACTTACACTGAGTAGATTATGTTTCAGCCCATCTACAAGCAGAACATTCTGGGCTTTTCCTTTTCCATTACTTAGACTCACCCTCCATTTACCCTTGATTTTACCTGGAGCATCATTTCCAAAGGTTATGTTTCCTGATTTGCTTTCACTTAGAGATAGAAACTTACCTTTGTATCCCATCATATGTTTGGAGCAACCACTGTCAATATACCAGGGGTTATGTTGTCTTTGGGCTGACAGCACTAGTCCACACTTGTCATTTTCTTTCATCTTCCAAACCTTGACATTTTCAGCAGAGGGGTTTAAATCTGGCTCGTAGTTCCTTAAGCGACTGTTTGCATCTTTATGTCCAAAATTATGGCAGGTGTAACATTCTAGTTCATTGAATAAAGGATCATAACAATTGTTATGCTTAACCCGTGTCCTTTTTCTAGCCATCACATTATTTACAGTCTGTGATTGTTTGTTACTTGGATGTCTCATTCTTTTTTGTGCCAAATATCTATTCCTTGAATATTTTGATTGCTCATATTTAAATCTTAAAGAACAGTTTACAGCTTTGTGACCAAAGTTAGAACATAAATAACAATATCCATAGAAAAATCCTTTGTACCTGGAAAATGGTTGTCTTCTTTGAGAAGGTCGATTTCTTCCATGTCGATGATTTCTTTGAATAGAGAGTACATTATTTCTCTGATCTATAGTTTCAGTTCTGGTACCTCTTTCGTTACTCCTCTTGGGTAGATGATTATATTCTTTTGTTTCTACAGGTTTTTTGTTGTCACTGGTGGTAGATTTGACAAACTTGATGAGTTCTTTGTTGCTTGGCTGATCACTACTTGATCCCTCTTCATAAACTAGACCTGTTTTCAGCTTTGGGTTTCTTTGCTGATTCAGAATGGTGGCCAATTCTTCTGAGGCTTCTATACTTGACATATTGTGATGATACAAGGCTTGAAACTTCTCCAACTCTTTCCTAGTTTTCACTACTTCCTTTTCTAGAGCTTCAGATCTTGCCTTCTTTTCTGATAACTGTTGTTTCAGAATGTCTTTGATTTTCTTTACCTCTTCTAATTCCACTTTTAGTAGGAAAAATTCTTCATCAGGTTCTTTACTACCTTTCTTGAACTGTATCAACAATCATTTTTGTTTTCTCTTCTTAATTCTGAGTCTGTCAATCTCTTCCAGTGCACTGATCAGTTCTCCTTCCATATCAACCATAGCTTCTTCTTCATTAGCATCACTTCCTATGATTTTATTGTCATAATCCTCTTTGGCCATAAGCATGAATTCATTTAGTTTATCTTCAATAGAGGAGTCATTGTCTTCATCATCTGAAGGATCATCATCATTGTTTACACAAAGACTTTTCTTCTTAAAAATATTCTCTTTAAAGAAATTTTTGTGTTTCTGCTTCTCTTCGTCATCATATGTCTGACCCTTTATTTTGTGAGGAAATTTATTTGAAAACTGACCTATCTTACCACAATTGAAACATTTGAAAGGAAGTTTACCTTTGTATTTTCCTGATCCCTTCTTCAGTCTTTTCACAAATTTTTCTTCAATTTCATTAGGCTTAGAATCCTCATTCTTGACTGCTTTAAATGATGCTTCTCTGGAGGTGGGTTTATCTTTAACTATTCTCATTTCATATGCAGTCAATGTTCCTATAAGTTGATCAAACACCAAGGCTTTTAGATCATTAAGTTATTCTATAGCAGAGACCTTCGGGTTGAACCAATCTGGTAGAGATCTCAAAATTTTCTAAACTAAAGAGGGTTCCTCAATTTTTTCACCAAGTACTTTCATTGCATTTACCAGTTCTTCAACTCTCAGAAAGTACTTTCCAATAGTTTCATCCTCTTTCATCTTCATTTGTTCAAACTGTACTCTTTAGGTTTGAAGCTTGGCATCCTTTACCTTCTCATTACCTTCATAATTGCTAATGAGTTTGTCCCACATTTCTTTGGCAGTTTCTAAGTGCATAACTTTTAAAAATTGTGCTTTTGCAAGACCACTCAGAATAGAATTCATAGCCTTAGTGTTGAAGCTGAATTCTAGCTTGTCATCCTTATTAGCTAGTACAACTGGCTTTACATAACCAGTCTCTACCACATCCCAGATATCTGCACATAAAGCCATTATGTAGGTTCTCATTCTAACTTTCCAGAAGGCAAAGTTTGTTCTATTGAATAGAGGGGCCTTATTGGTTGAAGTTCCTTCATGGATTGACATGTTTAAGATCTAGGATCTTCCCTTAGATAAATGGGTTCGGTTCTGATACCAATTGTTGGAAAACTGAGAGGGGGGTTGAATCAGTTGTTACTGTGCTTAAACAATTATATCGATTTTTTTAAATTCATTATAGAACTCTCAATGATGATCATAATTAATAAGCCATAGAGTATTCAACATCAATCACACACATGTACAATACAGAGATAGATATTCCTGAGGAAACCCATAAAGGGTGAAAACCTCTTCTTCTTTATATGATAATTATCTTATGTACATTATCATTCTTATGAGCACCAACTCATAATAAGGCTACCAACTCTGTTTTTCAAGATGTTGCTTGCTGAGAGAACCAAATATTTGGTTTCTCTAGCACCCACTAGAAGGAAGTACCAACTCCCTGAATGTTCCAGCACCAACTGGATGGAATCACTAACTTCCAGTCATACAGGCACCGACCTATATATCAGAGAACTAATGTTCTCCCTTGCACCACCCTGCCACCCTTGTTTCTCTGGCTGCAACCATAAGGAAGCTATAAATCCCTGCATTCAAGCACCTACTTGAAACTCTGAGGACAACAGTCCTCCCTAGCACCTCCCATCCACCCTAAAGTATAAAACTTTGCTTTCTGTGAATTTATTACAGTGATTCAATAGTTGTTATTGGCTTACCAGGATTATCACTATTTTTCTATGCTTCTCTGCTCTGCCTGCATCAATGTCTTCCTGCTTGCATCCTCTTCAGCTTTTTTATCTACTCCTTTGTCTCATCATGCACACCTCGTCTTTCTCTTCTTCTCACAGATATGCATTTCTGTTCTTTTCTTCTTCTATGCTTCAACTACGGCACCTCATGCTTCTACACACATGCACTACTCACAATAGAAGAGACACGATCCCTTCCATCTATAAGATGACTCTATGATGAGTCTACACTCCACTGGTAGTGGCCTTGAGACTCTTCGTCTTCTCTGTTGATCACCCTGAAGACTCTTCAAATTCTTTGGCAGTTACAGCCAGTCAAGTATGGCTTCTTTGGTTGTTGGATTCTTTGAACGATTGAGATCTTGTTGGAAGGAGAAACCAGATATCAATGGTTCCTCGTGAATGATCCCTACATGAACTAGCACCAGGTGCAGGATACCTCTCCAAAAGACCACTGGCTGTGACCACGTGCCTAATCAAAAAGGCGCTTTTCAACTTGTGTTTTGGGGATTCTGCCGTGAGTCTCCTTGACTCCTTCCTCTGGAATTCCCGATACCCAGAATGGAGCCTAGCTATGCTATATCCTTCCATTCACGTGACCATCAGCGTTGACCAAGCAATTATCCATAAAGGTCTTTCGATATTCGTAATTTGGGAATCCTATGTTGAGGCATCTCGACTCTCCCATGTCGCAATCCCCGAAATGGAGCTTAGAAAATGCTAGCTCCTTCCCTTCACATGACCATCGACGGTGACCACAACCTATGCTAGAAGGCATTTCACATTTCGCATTTCGAGGATTCTCTGATGAGTCGTCTCGACTCTCCATGTCACGAACTCCAAAATAGAGCTTGGCTTCTCTAACTTTGCTCTCCATCTCTCGACGATGTGACCATGAGATATTCCCACTAGCTATCCATTTGAGCACTTCGCTCTTCATATCAACGGTCCACGATCTGTGGTGATGGGACGACTATCCTCCATCCTGGAACTTCATCTTTCGGGACTTTGAGGGAGTGTTGATGCTAAAACTCTCGAAACTAAACTCCTATAATGACATCACTCGATGACATGACATGATCCGTGTGGTTGCCACATGTCACTTAGAATTGTAATTTCTAGGTTCCTGAAATGTTGAATCATCTTGACACTTGTCATTGTTTGATCGTGCCACGTGTCATTGCTGACGTAGTCTTCCACCTGCCCTTTCTGACGTGGTATTCCATATTCATGTCCTGGATCTAATAGCCTAGATTCGTCCTTGATCCAACGACTAGGATTATTTCATGATTTCGCATATCGCGAGTTCGAGAGGTTAGGGAACCCCATTCCTTTGACTTTCCAGTCAGTGAAAGGATGATCTTTCGCCACGTGTCCTTCTTGTTACGGTGGTCGAGATTTTTCCTCGATCCAATGGCTGAGATTATATCGTGATTTCGCATATTGCAAGTTCGCAAGGTTAGGGAACCTCCTTCCTTTGACCTTTCAGTCAGCGAAATGTTGATCTTTAGCCACATGTCTTTCTTGGATCGATGGTCCAGATCATTTCTTGATCTCGCATATCATGAGTTCGAGGGGTTAGAGCACCTTCTTCCTTTGACTTTCCAGTCAGCAAAATGTTGATATGTGACTACGTGTCCTACCTGAAGATGGATGGTCCTCCTGCTTTCAGGATTTTGTAAGCTCGCTTCTCCTTGCACTTTAAAGAACGTACAGGTTCTCCTAGATCCAACGACGGTCGGGCCCCGCGCTCGGATCTAACTCCCGATATCTATCCTCCATCTATGCACTCCTTTTGTCTGGACTTACGATGTCTTCCGAGCCTGTTTTCCATCGTTGTTCTTTCCATCAATGACAATCTCATTCCCAACTGTAAACCTGCTAACATTATACCCCACATGGATATAGTGGATTTATCAAGATTTATAAGATCAACAAATTTATATAAAAACTCCAAGATATTTTTTAATTTCTCAACTATCCTTCTAGATCCTTCATGAAAAATTAGAATATCATCCACAAACAAAAGAAGTGTGATATTGCAAGCTAGACCAATGCACATCCCTTTGAAAATACAAATTTTTAAAGCCTCTTTAATTAACCTAATCAATCCTTTAGCTATTAGAAGAAAAATTAGAGGGGAAGGAGGGCATCCCTATCTAAGACCCCTACCTTGTCTGAAGAAAGGGGATGTGGCCCCATTGATTATTATGGAAAAATATACAAAGGTTATCTACTCATCACCCAAACCACAAAATGATGAAATAAACCCAAGTGAATAAGAATCGATCTTAGGTAAATCCAAATTACCCTATCATAAGTTTTGGAGAGGTCCACTTTAATTACCAAGGATCTTTGATTTATGGTATTGATAGAGTGTAATATTTCCTATGCTATCCCAACTATCTTGTGGATTCATGTTCCCTATAAAAAAACAAACTACTCTTTAGATATTTTTTTTTATTGTACCCTTTTTAGTCTTCTGGAAATTAAGATAATTTTGTAGATACACTTGCATAAGGATATTAGCCTAAAATTCTCAAAGGAAGTTGAATTATCCTCTTTAGAGATCAAGGTTATAGACGTAGTTTTATAGGCCCCAAGCATTTTTCCAATAATTTTGGTGGCCTCCGCCACCCTTCTTAAATCTTCTTCTATGAAATCCTAACATCCTAAAAGGACTTTCAACATTGTGCGTTCTCGATGGACTGTCATTAAGGATGGGTCTTGTATCAATAAAAGATGGGAATTTTTTTTTCTCTGGTTTATCATTTATTGTTCCATTGTGAGAGTGATGTGAACATTGTTGAAATGGATACTTGACACTAAGAGGGGGGGGTGAATCAATTTCACAAAACTTTGCACAATTTTCCACTTTTCATAAATTAACTGAATAACAAATATTTATTTCATTTTCTCAATCAATATATATAAAAGAATACATACTTTATTTATTTATTTAAATTGAATGAATACATAAGATCAATACTTGAATATCATCTTCAAACAATTATGAGAGACCCAGCTCTCTGTTACAATACCCAGCTTGTAGTTCTCATATCCAATTGAGAAATGAGGAATCCAACCCTCGTAAAAAGTCCCAACTTGTTGATCTCAGATCCAACTAAGATGTGAGGAATCAAATCCTCATACAAGACCCAGCTTGTAAACAGGCACCAACCTGATAGAATGAACCTTCATTCAATCCATTATATATAAATATATATACTTCAACAAATTCAACTACACTTTCTTTTCACCATTCTTTCTTGTTTATATAGTCTTCCAACTGGTGTGAATTTGAATCATTGCATCTTTTGATTTTGAATCATTGTACCTTTTCATTTAAATGATAACATTAATCTCTAAATAATATCATTTTTTCTTTTTATTCTTTATTCATAATGCTCATGAATTAACTCTATTTTATTCATGACTGTGTGTCGATTCTTTTGTCTTCATGAGTTGATCACAGACATGGATCAACTCATCATATCGTTCTCATGCTTCTGCTGCATTGTCTGTTCAACAACATATCATATTTGATCTCTTATCGATTCTCTGTATTGTTCTAGTGTTAACTCTCTATCAAATTAAATCTGTATGAGGCGCTTCCTTCAAAACATTTTAATATGATCATAGGCGTAGAACCACGGGCTTATCAATTTAAGTGCTGCCTCAGTTTACCCTTATTTATCTATTCCATACGACCATAGGTGTTGACCAGGCGCCAGGCTAAATAAGTTCTTGATCATTTGTCAAGATCAATGGTCACGTTTTAATCGCATGATGAGATGGACGACTATTGTTACTTCGGGACTTCGTCCTTCACGACTTCCAGCCTCTGTAATATTTCAAATCTTCTGAAGAAGATTTTGTCGTAGTAGATCGGACGGTCGATATTTTATTCACATGATGAACGGTTCTCGTTTATTTCAGAACTTCGGGACTTCAGGTATTTGCTGGTGGTGAAACTCCTGAAGGAAAAAACTCCCAGAGTGACGTAACTTGTTGACATCACTTATTGACGTGGCACTAACTTAGTGGTTGCCACATCTCACATAGATTTGTGACTTGCGCATACCTGAAATGCCAACTGCACTTTGACACTTGTCAGCATCTGATTTTACCACATGTCCTTGCTAACGTGGATCTCCTCATGTGGCACATGTTCTTCTCCTAGATCCAACGGTTCCCCTAACACCCGAAATGTATCTCAAATCGATGACTGAGAGTGAATTCAAAACTTTGGCCTTCGGGACTTCAGGTAATTCAATTTCTCCACTTCCCAGTTCTTCCGAAGTGAGATTCCCCGAAGTGTAACCTCCTCACAAATTTTAACCCGAAATGAATTTTGTTCGTTGATCATGATCTTAGATCGACGACTCAATATGTCTTCGATGTTTATGTGCCTTGGTTTAAATCCAAACACTCTTCTTCTTTTCTTATCCTATCCTTCCACTCTAAAGTGATCTAACGGCTATCGAGAATTCGGGTATTCAAGATCTCAGCCCTTTTGCCTTTCTTATCCTATCCTTCCACTTAAAGTGATCCAACTACTATCGGGAATTCAGGTATTCGAGATCTCAGCCCTTTTTCCATGCTTATGCTATCCTTCCACTTAAAGTGATCCAACAATCGAGAATGGTCTTGGAGTAAATCAACGATCAAGGATGATTGTGGGGTCCCAAGTAGCATGATATTTAAAACTATCGTTGAGATCTGCAATGGAAAACTTCTCATTGGTAGTGGAACTGATGCCAACTGTAGATCTATTTGGTGGGTGATGATCGATGGTATAGAATAATTGCGGGATTGGAATTAGCGCATTGTTTAATTCTCCCTTAGCGCTCTGCAATCAATCCCTTCCCTCTATCTGCGCTTTCATATTCGACGGTCATGACTTAATTTGATCATTTGGTGGATCAACCAGAGACGTCGATCTTTGAATCTATAAGATCTTATGGACTAGAATAATTGCGGGATTGGAAATAACATGTTTTTTAATTCTCCTTTCGCTCTTTGTAGTCTATCCCTGTCGTTGATCTGGTGCTTGCATATCAATGGTCTTGATTTGATCTTATTGTTGACTAGTCCTCCAATGATCCTTCTCTTGTAATATGACGGTCTAGACTAATTGCGGGATTGGGAATAACACGTTGTTTAATTCTCCTTTTTCTCTCTGCAATCCATCCCTGTTGTTGATCTAGCACTTGCATATCCAACGGTCCTAACTTGATCTGATCATGTTTCTACAATGTGCTTTCCCTTATGAGTTTCATGTTCTTCAGTCGCTAACCCTCATGAGCTTTAATTTCTGCATACTATTTGACATCAATGAAAATTTCATCTATGATAATTTATCATCGCATCATAATGACATCAACTATGGACATCAATGAAAATATGCCCAACAGTCTCCCCCTTTGTCATTGAGGGAAACATACTAACTTCATACACAAACTTACCTTGTGATGATGTTTTCCTCCTATGAAGTTACTCTCCCCCTTTGACATCAATGACAAAGGGTTGCTCCCCTTATTATCAACATCTATCTTTCTGTATGTTGTTTGACCAGAATATGAACTTGGGTAACTCCCCCTACAATCATTCTCTTCCTTCCATAACTGAATGACTCCCCCTGTCAATATGCTCTCTCTATCTCTGATTACTTTCCCCCTTTGTTTCTGAAAGGGTATCTTTTTCTGACAAGGTCTCTTCCCATGTTAATTTACTAACTGCTTATCTCAGTTGATTGGGATTTTTGTGTTTCAAATAAGTATTCTTATTGATACCAAATTTGTAGTGATACCCATTTGTAGTGATCAAGTCTTTCAAAACTTAATCTAATTACTTTCTTATTTAATAACCAAAATACTCCTCCTGAGTTTTTACTGACTTTCCTTTGTCAAATAGAATAAGAGTATGAATCTTACTGATCTTTTTTATCTGCTTCTTATTTGTCTTTGACATTTCACATGAATATCCATTGAGGAATTATACCGATTGATTTAAATAACAATTTTATTATCAATTGATCTTTGTTAAATGATACTCCTTGAACTTCTCTACTACCTTTATTTTTTCTTCTTCTTGTATTCTACAACTAACCCTACCAATTATTTTTCTTTTGACCACTAATTTATAGATAGTCAAGATTTTCCATATGTTAATTTATAAACTCTTTGGCATAATACTTTGATTTTGTAAAAACCAATTTAAACTTCTTTTTGTATTTTCTTTCTTTTGCTTACAACTTATGACATCATCAGAATTTGATATTGTCCCATATTCTTCTATAGGTACTTACTTTTCTTGGGCTTGATTTATTTTATATTGAATTTCACATTCTTTATTAGGACCTTCACCCATCATTTTCTTATTATTAATTTCTTCATTTTCAGGTGTAATAACATCTTTCTTGTTTTCTCCTTCAGAGTTTGTTCTCCATATCTTTCTATGAGATATTATTCCTTTTGGATCTTCTCTTTCTAATTGTGTTTTTGGATATTTTCCATCTCCTTTCTTCTTCCAACTTTTATTAGGTTTTGTCACTGACTTGAATGAATTATTCAAATATTGACTTTTGGTATTCTTGTCGTTTTGGGATTTGTGCCAAAACCTATCACAGTTGTAACATCTCATTGTATGAAAAAAAAATTCTGTGTGCCCAACAAAATTACATCTCCAACATCTAATTGAGTTTTTGGATTTTATTTTATATCCTTCCTCAAGTTTCTTACAGTCCATTGCTTTGTGGCCAAAACTATGACAAGAAAATCAATATCCATTGAAGGTGTTTCCATTCTTTATTTTATTTTGGCTTGAGAGACCTGTCATCTGATTTTATTTCTTATTGTATACAAGACTAGTTTTCTCAACAATTGATCTTTGGCTCTTCCAAATATTATCTAGGATAGCTGAGCTATTCTAGAAATTGAAAATCTTACGCTCCGCCTTCAACTAGCCTGTCGAAGTCCCAAAATTGGTCAAACATGACCAAGGTTCTCCAAAACTTGGGCAAGGGCCAACAGTGAGTGTTTGGTATCTTGTCTAAGAAAGAAACAATCATCAATATCATTGTCTACAGCCGAAGAAGAGTATATTGCAGCAACATCATGTTGTACATAAGTTTTATGGATGAAACAAACTCTGACAGATATACAGGTTGAGTATGATGAGCCCATTCCAATAGATTATGATAATACAAGTGTCATCGGTATCTCAAAGAATCCAATGATGCACTCTAAGACAAAACACATTTCAATCAAGTATCACTTTCTACGAGAACGGGTAGCATAGAAGAACATCAGAGTTGAATATGTGGGAACAAAAGAATAGGTTGCAAATATGTTTACAAAACCACTTCCAAGGGAAGATTTTGTTGGACACACCTACCACACTTAGAGGGGGGGGGGAATGAGTGTGGGGATCTTTTTCCCAAAACTTCCCTTTTACACAAAACTCATTAGTTATCATTCGACATTTACTAATTACTCATTTATGTCATTAATAATCAGTTAGATGTGAATACATATCAGCAATATATCATCAACAAATCATCTCCAAAAGGAACACAAGATGTATGTACAATTTTTCTTTTTACTATGGACTTCAATCCGGGGTTTTCCAGCAACAACTGAATAGAGTACAACTCTACAAGAGCACCGGCTCTATATGCAAGACTCAGCTTACATTCTCAGCACCAACTGAGATGAGGCAACAATCTTCAACAGATATCAATCTGTACCATAAACAAGAGCATCAACCATGCACCAACCTGTG
>ML778077.1:654978-684750 GCA_009831015.1 Picea engelmannii | reverse complement strand
ACTTTGACACTTGTCATCATCTAATTGAGCCACATGTCCTTGCCGATGTGGATCTCCTCATGTGGCACATGTTCTTCTCCTGGATTTAACAGTTGTCCTAACTCCCAAAATGTATCTCAGATCGACGGCTGAGATTGAATTCGGAACTTCGACCTTCGAGACTTCAGGTAATTCGATTTATCCACTTCCCAGTTCTTTCGAAGTGAGATTCCCCGAAGTGTAACCTCCTTAAAAATTTTAACCTGAAATGAATGTTGTTTGTTGATCATGATCTTAGATCGACGACTCGATCTGTCTACAATGTTGCTCTGCCTTGGTTTAAATCCAATGACTCTTCTTCTTTGCTTATCCTATCCTTCCACTCTAAAGTGATCTAACAACTATCAAGAATTCGTGTATTTGATATCTCATCCCTTTTGCCTTTTTTATCATATCCTTCCAGTTAAATTGATCCAATGGCTATCGGGAATTCGGGTATTCGAGATCTCAACCCTTTTGCCTTTCTTATCCTATCCTTCCACTTAATGTGATCCAACAGTAGAGAATGGTCCCGGAGTAGATCAACGATTAGGGATGATTGCAGGGTCCCAACTAGCACGATGTTTAAAACTATCGTTGAGCTCCAGAATGGAAAATTGCTCATTGGTAGTGAAATTGATGTCAATCATAGATCTATTTGGCAGGTGACGATCGATGGTCTAAACTTATTGTGGGATTGGAATTAGTGTGTTGTTTAATTCTCCCTTAGAACTCCACAATCAATCCCTGCCCTTGATCTGTGATTTCATATCTGACGGTCACGATTTAATTTGATCGTTTGGTGGATCAACCATAGACGTCGATCTTTGAATCTATAAGATTTGACGGTCTAGAATAATTGCAGGATTGGAAATAACACGTTGTTTAATTCTCCTTTCACTCTCCACAATCTATCCCCGCCGTTGATCTGGCACTTACATATCAATGGTCCTGATTTGATCTGATCGTTGACTAGTCCTCCAACGATCCTTCTCTTGTAATCTAACAGTCTAGACTAATTGCAGGATTAGGAATAACATGTTGTTTAACTCTCCTTTTTCTCTCTGCAATCCATCATTTTGATCCGGTACTTGCGTATCCGACGGTCCTGACTTGATATGATCATGTTTTTACAATGCACTTTCCCTTCTGAGTTTCATGTTCTTCAATCACTAAGCTTCCTGAGCTTTAATTTATGCATATTGTTTGACATCAATGACAATTTCATCTATGATAAATTATTATCACATCATAATGACATCAACTGCTGACATCAATGACAACATATCAATGAAAATATGTCCAACAATATCCCCCTTTGTCATTGAGGGAAACATACTAACTTCATACACAAAATTCCCTTGCGATGATGTTTTCCTCCTATGAAGTTACTCTCCCCCTTTGACATCAATGGAAAAGGGTTTCTCCCCTTATGATCAACATCTGTCTTTCCGCATGTTGTTTGACCAGAATATGAACTTGGATAACTCCCCCTGCAATCATGTTCTGCCTGCCATAACTGAATGACTCCCCCTATCAATATGCTCTCTTTGTCTCTGAGTACTTTCCCCCTTTGTTTCTGAAAGGGTAGTTTTTTTTGACAAGGTCTCTTCGCCTGTTAATTTACTAACTGCTTATCTCAGTTGATTGAGATTTTTGTGTTTCAAATAAGTAGTCTTCTTGATACCAATTTTGTAGTGATCAAGTCTTTCAAAACTTAATCTAATTACTTTCTTATTTAATAACCAAAATACTCCTCCTGAGTTTTTACTGACTTTCCTTTGTCAAATAAAACAAGAGTATGAATCTTACTGATCTTTTTAATATGCTTCTTATTAGTCTTTGATATTTCACATGAATATCAATTGAATAATTATACCAATTGATTTAAATAACAATTTTGTTATCAATTGATCTTTGTTGAATGATACTCCTTGAACTTCTCTGCTGTCTTTATTTTTTCTTCTTCTTGTATTCTACAACTAACCCTACCAGTGATTTTTCTTTTGACCACTAATCTATAGATAGTCAAGATTTTTCATTTGTTAATTTAGAAACTCTTTGGCATAATCCTTTGATTTTGTAAAAATGATTTTAAACTTCTTTTTGTATTTTCTTTCTTTTGATAACAAATCATGACATCATCATAATTTGATATTGTCCCATATTCTTATATAGGTACTTCCTTTTCTTGAGCTTGATTTATTTAATATTGAATTTCACATTCTTTATTAGGACCTTCATCCATCATTTTCTTATTATTAATTTATTCATTTTCAAGTGTAATAACATCTTTCTTGCTTTCTCCTTCAGATTTTCTTCTCCATATCTTTCTATGAGATATTCTGCTTTTTTGATCTTCTCTTTCTAATTGTGTTTTTTGGAGATTTTTCATTTCCTTTCTTCTTCCAACTTTTATTAGGTTTTTTCACTGACTTGAATGACTTATTCAAATGTTGATTTTTTGTATTCTTGTCGTTTTAGGATTTGTGCCCAAACCTATCACAGTTGTAACATCTCATTGTATGACAAAATTTTGTTGTGTGCCCAACAAAATTACATCTCCAACATCTAATTGAGTTTTTGGATTTTCTTGTGTATCATTCCTCTAGTTTCTTGTAGTCCATTGTTTTATGGCCAAAACTATGACAAGAAAAACAATAGCCGTTAAAGGTGTTTCCAATCTTGATTTTATTTTGGCTTGACAGATCCGTCATCTGATTTTTTTTCTTATTGTATCCAAGACCAGTTTTGTCAACAGTTGATCTTTGGCTCTTCCAAATATTATCTAGAATAGTTGATCTATTCTGGAAATTGACAATCTTATTATCTTTTCATTCATCTGTTTGAGATTGACTATTTCTAACTTTAATATATGACATAATTCTTCATTTTTAATCAACTGAATCTTAAGGGCTTCTTCCACTTCTTTAACATGTTCAAGATGAGTCTTTAGATTGATTACTATTTGTTTTGTCTCATCCAATACTTCTTTTCATTTAATAGTTTTGTCATGTGTCTTCAATTCTTCCATATCTTTTGTTAGATCGAAAACTTTAGTTTTCAATTTTTTTATTTCTTTCTCGTATTCTAGTTGAATCATTTTGAGGTTGATGGCTTCTAATTCAAACATTTGGCACGATTCTTCCTTTTTATTTATTTGAATCTTTTGAGATTCTTCCTTTTTATTAGCTTCTTCAATTTGAGTCATTAGATCAGCATTAGTACTTTCATTTATCTTTTTGAAATTGATGATTTCCAATTCCAACATGTGGTAAGAATTTTCTTTCCTTGTTAACTGGATATTTAGGTCTTCTTTACTTTCTTTAATTTCCTCAAGTTGAGTGTTTAGACTGTTAACTAATTATTCTAATTATTTTATTACTTCTTTTCTTTTGCCGTCATGTGTCTTTACTTCTTCCATCTCTTTTGTTATATTAGTAACTTCAGTTTTCAATCTTTTGATCTTCTTTTCTTTGTCTTCTACCTGAATGCTTTGTTCAAACTTTTCATGGTTAGATTGATCTAACTGTTGAAGTAGCAACATATCCTTTTGTAGAATTTTCTTCAAATATTCTAGAGTGCACATAGTTGTGTACTCAAGATTGTCAAGAGCCTCCATAGAAACTTTAATGTGCATATAATTTCCTGGTTCCAAATGAATCTCTCCTATTGCAATTGCAACATCAGTTTTAAGACTATGTAATTTTTCTTTAGTGATTACTGAGGTATCCCTCAATTCCTTGATGAGGTTGTCTTCCTCATTGTTGTCTGAGATCAAATCTTGCATTTCATTATGATTAGAAATATTTTTCTTTGTATCATCTTCTTCAATCTGATTGCAATTTTCCTTTTCTTTATCTTGTTCCTTATCTGGATAAGAATTCTCCTCTTCTGAGTTTTGTTCTTTATTGTGACATGAATCCTCTTTATCCGAATCTTGTTCCTTATTTTGATAGGATTTCTCTTCTTTTGTTTCATTATGATAACAATTTTCTAGTTGGAGCCATAATTTTTTGGCAGATTTGTAGTGCCTCATATTTTCTTTGACTTGGTATGACAATCCATCCTGGATTTCTGTTAAGGATACAGAATTGTTTCTTCTTGCCTCCTTTGTAGTTTTGGTTTTTCTCTTTGAAGTAGTTAAGTGCCAAGGCTTACTTACTACCGAATCCCAAATTCCATATCCTCTTGACTTCAGATATCTTTTCATATTTTCCCTCCATGATAAATAATCCGTTCCATCAAATAAGGGATCTTCATTTGTGGAGATAGCAAATTTTCCACCCATTTCTTCTGAATCTACCTTTAGTGTTTAAACTGTGTTGAAGGAACCTTTCTCTGATACCAAATGTTGAAATGGATACTTGACACTGAGAGCGGGGGGGGGTGAATCAGTGTCACAAAACTTTGGACAATTTTCCACTTTTCATAAATTAACTGAACAACAAATATTTATTTCATTTTATCAATTAATATATAAAATTGAATAGATACTTTATTTATTTATTTAACTTGAATGAATACATAAGATCAATATTTGAATATCATATTCAAACAATTATGAGAGACCTATCTCTCTATTACAAGACCCAGCTTGTAGTTTTCAGATCCAACTGAGAAATGAGGTCTCCAACCCTCATAACAAGTCCTAGCTTGTTGATCTCAGATCCAACTGAGATGTGAGGAATCAAATCCTCATACAAGACCCAACTTGTAAACATGCACCAACCTGATAGAATGAACTTTCATCCAATCCATTATATATAAATATATATACTTCAACAAATTCAAATATTCCTTCTTCTCACCATTCTTTCTTGTTTATATAGTCTTCCAAATGGTGTGAATTTGAATCATTGCATCTTTTGATTTTGAGCCATTGTACCTTTTCATTTAAATGATAATATTAATCTTTAAATAATATCATTTTTTCTTTTTATTCTTTATTCATAATGCTCATAAATTAACTCTTTTTTAATCGTGATTGTGTGTCGGTTCTTTTGTTTTCATGAGTTGATCATAGACATGGATCGACTCATCATATCGTTCTCATGCTTCTGTTGCATTCTCTGTTCACCAATAGATCATATTTGATCTCTTACCGATTCTCTGCATTGTTCTAGTGTTAACTCTCTAACGAATTAAATTTGTATGAGGTGCTTCCTTCAAACCATTTTCATATGATCACAGGCGTAAAACCACGGGCCTATCAATTTAAGTTCTACCTCATTTTACCCTTATTTCTCTATTCCATATGACTGTAGGTGGTGACCAGGCTCTAGGCTAAATAAGTGCTTGATCATTTGTCAAGATCAATGGTCAAGTTTTAATTGCATGATGAGATGGATGACTATCGTTACTTTGATACTTCTTCCTTCATGACTTCCAACCTCTGTAATCTTTCAAATCTTCCGAAGAAGATTTCGTCGTAGTAGATCAGACAATCGATATTTTATTCGCATGATGAACGATTCTCATTTATTTCGGAACTTCAAGACTTCGGGAGTGACATAACTTGATGACGTCACTTGTTGGCAGGGCATTGGCTGAGTGTCTACCACATGTCAATTAGATTCATGACTTACACATACCTGAAATGCCAACTGCACTTTGTCACGTGTCATCATCCGATTGCGCCACATGTCCTTGCTGACGTGGATCTCCTCATGTGGCACATGTTCTTCTCCTGGATCTAATGGTTGTCCTAACTCCCAAAATGTGTCTCAGATCGATGGTTGAGAGTGATTTCGGAAATTTGGCCTTCAGGACTTCGGGTAATTCGATTTCTCCACTTCCGAGTTCTTCTGAAGTGAGATTCCCTGAAGTGTAACCTCCTCACAACTTTTAACCTGAAATGAATGTTGTTCGTTGATCATGATCTTGGATTGACAACTCAATCTGTCTGTGATGCTTCTTTGCCTTGGTTTAAATCCAACAACTCTTCTTCTTTTCTTATCCTAGCCTTCCACTCTAAAGTGATCTAACAACTATCAGGAATTTGGGTATTCAAGATCTCATCCCTTTTTCCTTTCTTATCATATCCTTCCATTTAATGTGATCCAATGACTATCAGGAATTTTGGGTATTCGAGATCTCAAACCTTTTTCCTTGGTTATCCTATCCTTCCACTTAAATTGATCCAACGGTCAAGAATGGTCCCAGAGTAGATCATCGATCAGGGATGATTGTGGGGTCCCAACTAGCACGACGTTTAAAACTATCGTTGAGCTCCACAATGGAAAAATCTTCATCGTTAGTGGAACTGATGCCAACCGTAGATATATTTCGCAGGTGACGATCGATGGTCTAGAATAATTGCAAGATTGGAATTATCACATTGTTTAATTATCCCTTAGTGCTCTGTAATCAATCCCTACCCTTGATCTACACTTTCATATCCAATGGTCACGACTTAATTTGATCGTTTGGTGGATCAACCATAGTCGTCGATATTTGAATCTATAAGATCTGACGGTATAGAATAATTGTTGGATTATAAATAACATGTTGTTTAATTCTCCTTTCATTCTTTGCAATCTATCCCTGTCATTGATCTGGTGCTTGCATATCAACAGTCCTGATTTGATCTAATCGTTGACTAGTTCTCCAACGATCCTTCTCTTGTAATCTAACGGTCTAGACTAATTGTGGGATTGGGAATAACATGTTGTTTAATTCTCATTTTTATGTCTACAATCCATCCCTTTCGTTGATATAGAGCTTGTGTATCCAACGGTATTGACTTGATCTGATCATGTTCCTGCAATGCACTTTCGCTTCTGAGTTTCACGTTCTTCGGTCACTAACCCTCCTAAGCTTTAATTTCTACATACGGTTTGACATCAATGACAATTTCATCTATGATAACTTATCATCACATCATAATGACATCGACTGTTGACATCAATGACAACATATCAATGACAATATTTCCAACAAAGATTGCATTAGATGATACACAGGTGGGTACTCATGTGGGTGATTACCATCAAACATATTTGTATAAAGAGAATGAAGATATTCAAATTGTGAAAATAACAGGATTTCCTTAATGATATTTTTGTTACAGACCAAAATATAATCATGATTCTTTGAAACGATAGATGGTTCACACTCCGGGTCTAAGGGGTTTAATATTTCTGGTAAAGATTCCCCATAGCTATGATATAGTGTTGATTGAAGATCACATGTCACCTATCCTTCATTATCAAATCTGAATCTTGTGAATGAGAAATGATTTGATTACCCATATCATACCCTTTAGGAATAGAGATGAGATATGAAAACCAATCAAAGACTTCTCAGTATGATGGTTTGTCACTTTTAGGAAATCAACAATAAATATGCATGTCTCTTTGAAATAAATCATCCACAAATCCATTTCTGAGCCTACAAATTTCTCCTAGTTCGTTAAAGAGTTCATCATAAATATAATATACATGAGCAACAATAAAGATTTGCATGAACTGTTTCCATATATGTATCGATTTCACTGGTAATGTCATAAACCAAGCTTTAATCCACCCTTTAAATGTGAGAATAAACAACCGAAAAATTTCATTGTCCCGAACAATCTTAAGATTTTGTCATGTGATGTTAAATTGGTTGAGATACGTGAATGAAGAGGCACGCCCTTCACCATTGAATTTTGAGTTTGAAAATAGATTAATTGTATCGACTAAGATGCCCCCAGTAGGCCTCGGAAGACTCAAAGGGTCATCCCATACAAAGATACATAGAGGAGCCATGGGATGGTTAAAACCATTTAATGAAATGACTCCACATGGGAATTATTGTCATCTTCCCTCCTTCTAGCACCAATTTTGTTGACACGGGAAAATGCCCTATGTCAATAGCATGAGTTACCCCTGATAAGAATTCTCAATTAGACCTCTCACTGTTTGGAATAGGGAATCCATACAGATTATGTCCCACTATCCATTTGTGGTTTTTTGTTTACGGGTTGCGGCCTGGTCCACCGATGAAGGTTTTCTAAGCTAAAGAATGAAATGAAGCTAATCTAAGATGCATGTATCTAGATGAAACTAAGGCAACCATAAAGAAAACATAGAATCAACCATATTCGTGTCAATGTCCTGAAAAATAGTTCCCACATAAATAACTACAAACACATAATAGTCTAGCATTTAAACAATCTTTTACAGTTCTATGCTGACAAATTTAGACAAATATTATCCAAAGAACATAATTAATAATTCATCCATCATACATAAGAGTAGTCTAAAATATGAAGTACATCCTTACACAGCCCGAGTGCTAATCCAAAATGCAAAGGAATAGTCCACAATACATCCAACATGAGAATCAGAGCTCTCCAGAAAATAGCTTGGCCAAATAGGCTTCTCCTCAGTCAAAGTTTTAGTAACAGTACATGAAATCTCAAAGATCCAAAAGCTCTTTACTTGGACAAAATCCTTGTATTTATTGAAATTCAATGTCACTCTTGGCCTTCCTCCTCCCCCCCATGACCTTTCATTCACAAAATTTTGTCTTTATCCCCTTCATAATGATGAGAGAACATGAACAACATAAATATTTATGATTTAATGTATAATATATAGCTACATTTCAAATTTGTCTTTTAGTGTTAGTGGGACATCATAGATTTTGGCCATAGTGCACCTCACCCACCATGAATAATGGTCTTGATGTTGGAAAACTCTTCTCCCTCCAGGTTTGATATTCGACCATCATGGGATTCAGAGTTATTCTTTGACCAATCGATTTTGATACCCTTTTGTTGCTCCCTTGCCACTACGACAATTGTTGTTGTTTTTTTTTCCATATCATCTTCGATGGTAGATCGTGTTTGTGAGGGTACTGTTGTATACTGGTAGATTGTCTTAATGTGTAGCAATTGTGCCTTCATGGTTTTCTTCCCTCACATGTTGCCTATCTGGATTGCTAAGTGAGACCTTCCTTTATCATTGGTACTTGACACCATTCAACATGCACCAGATGAGTGACCTCAAAGTAACCTCAATATAACCTAGAAATAAAATATTAAAACCATGAATTTCAACCTGTAGAACTGAAACATTGATTAATTGAGAGCTCATATATGCTTTCCTGAGTTCAGTTCCTTGTTTTTTTTCTCACAGTTGAGGTGTTGTGTTCTTCAAGGTTGTTGACAATGTGCTATATTTAATCCTAAAAAATATGAACAATTGGTGAGCGATTTTTTAAATCATATAATAGTGAAGTTGTAGATCTTGGAAATATATTTACAACGATATAAGAAATGCATGCAATGGGAATCTAAGTCAAAATTTATGGCCAAAATATGAAAGAGAGTTTTGTAGGGTCTTATCCTTGTATCGACAAGAAAAGCATGAACTCTTGTATCAGAAAGAAAGGAACGGATTGATATTGTATGTGTCAGAGAAAAATGCATGAACTACTCTGTCATGTGTTGGTGAAGAAGGCACAAACTGCACCTCCATGTGTCGGTAAAGAAGGCATGAACTTCTCCGGTATGTATTGGTGAAGATCAAAGGATTAACTCTGGTTTTGGGTATATCGAAAAGTAATGACCAATTTCTTTTGTTGGAGATTAGATGGTGGAGACAAGTCTTAAAATGTTGGAGGAGTTTCAGTTGTGTCACATTGTACAGAATTGCAAACAATCATCGTGGTATCTAAGCTTAGACTATGTTTCTATATCATAAACATTGTGTGTGGAAACATGTTTAGTCTTTGTGCATTGGATTAGTTTCAAGTGATGGCACCCGGTTCACTTTTGGTTTAGGTTGAAGGTTAAAATTTTGATGTTAGTTAAAATTTAAGAAGGATTATTTTAAAAGGGGGGTGGTCCCCACTCATTCACTCCACCTTACCCATTTAAATCACATGATATTAATATAATCATAAGGGGAAATGTCGGCATGGTTAGTTAGAAAAAGTTTTACAATAAGAATAGGGGGAAAGGGGTGATATGACAAAGCGCTCCCCACTCCACCTTTCATGCTTAAGCCTCAACGAATGGAGGGGTCATGGATTGGCCCCCTCCCTCTCCACCTTTCATGTAACGACACATAATACTCCAATCCTTTCATCACACGCTTAAAAAATTACTTTTGAACCTATCCATGTATCATGTACTGAAGCACATCCTCTCATAATTGTTGGGTGCATCGGTGTAGTTCCTCACAAGTTATCTTCTATGTTGGGATATTTCCTTGTATTAGCTCCAGTGTGTACCAGGATTTGTGTTCACATCACCTCTAGAAGCGTATCATTTGTTTGAGTTAAAATATGTGTTGGTTTTTGGTTTAAGTCTATGAAAGGGATGATGGCCCTCCTCTCCTCTTCCAACTCACCAAAACAGATAAACATTAACTTGTCAAATGTTGGAAACTAATTGTGTATCAAATACCATATTTTTTTTTCCTCTGATTGAGTATCGGGCTAGTTCCCATGATTATCTCTGAACTGCATCAGGCTAGTTCCCATGATTTTATCTGAACTGCATCATGCTATTTCTCATGATCATCTTTGATTGCATTGTTTGTTTGAGGTATGTAGTGTTGAACCTCATAAGTATTTCTTTCTTTTCTATTACGCTGCACTCATTTTTTCTCTAAGCATGTTTCCCTCCCTTAATTTTCATTGTCATATCTTGCCTCCATGACTTATGTCTTTCCCATACTTAGTTTATTTTTAATTCACGGGTTGGTGAATTCACGGACTCATGGCCTATCACTTTTATTCCTTGAACTTCTTCTCAAAACTTAGTTTATTTTTTCATCGGCGGACTCGCGAACTCATATTTTTATTTACTTGTATCTCCCATCCTCACAAGTCCATCTTGAAAGTATTGATACTTAGCCATTTTTCTTATCACAACGGAGTCACGGACTCTCGAACTTTCTTTATCATTTGAAATCTTCAAATCTTCCACTCCATTGTGACGTGTCCTTCCTCTTTCACAATTATCGAGTCATATTAAATGCTAATTCTATGAACTCAAATGCTAAATTAAATTTTGAAAAGGTCGTTATTAATGATGTTTCTATCGAGGAAAACTTCATTTATTTCAGGTTAATGTTATCATCAAGGATCTAATATAAAATATTATTTCACTTTTTTGAGTGGCATTATGGAAAAGTATGTCCACCTATTGAAGATGGCCTATAGAAGACATCATTTTTGTGGGGATACCTTGAATCTATTCCGCAGAGAAGATCACAATTACCATTGGTCGAGGGAATATTGGTATTATTCAACGTTGTCATATAAAGAAAATAATAAGGTTTGGACATCAGGAATAGATCTCGTTGGCAGTGTCCCTGATGTTTTCGAATGCAAAGAGATTGTCACCTGGTGCACTAATAAATTTGTCCAGAACAGAAGAACAATTCCACTACAAAGAAACTCCCTTGTTTCATTGGCACCTTTAGTCTTCAAGAAAATGTTAAAGCTACCAGAGCCGAATTTAACATACAAAGGAAAAGAAGCCAAATATTTTATTAGAGGGAGAAACAATGGGATGGAGCTCCTACAGGAATACTTACAAGATCCTACTACAATGTCGAAAGGCTTATCCAGAATCCAGGTTAGTTATTTAAAGAACCCTTATCGAGAAATTGTTTGGTTATTTACTAGAGTTACCGGTGAGGATTATATGACAACTATTCCCCGGTTGGCACTATATATTTTACATTTCACAGTTCATGAGAATGTTGTTTTTGATTGGAAAAAGATCATATCGAATGAAATTTCTGCACAATTGATGAATTTCAAAAGTGAGAAAAAGTTATATATGGCATCTTATCTGATATTTTCTATCACAGAATGTCATATTTTTAGAGGTTTGAGTATTGGAAAAAGGGTAAACTCAAAAATAGACCCTGTGACTATGTGGTATTAAGCTCTCTGGAGGTAGAAAGTTATCAATTATTTTATGAATTTTACAATGAATTTGTCTCATAATTTAAGAAATTACTCTTTGGAGAAGATACTTCGAGTATTTCATTGGAAGCATCCAACTTTTTGGATAAAAAGGGAATTCTTGAGAAAATGGATAATTAAAATATCATTAAGAATTTATGTTCTCATTAAAAGCCTATATTTCTCCCTTATTATGTGTCGGACAAGTTATTTATCATAGAGGTGGTGAGGCAGTATAAGTTATGGATTCCTGTTTTTTATGAAAGAAGGAAAAAACAATTCATTCCTCCGGCTTGGAAAGTTGGTGAAATTCTCTTAAGAGAAATTCCCAAAATTGATGAATATGCCTCTTACTTTGACCAGTTTAATTTGAAGTTTACAGAAGAAATCAAAGGGTTTGACCCTAACAACCTTTTTTGTAATCACATAGTAGCAGTTGGGCTCATCCCCACAATGATATATACACTCATATTTGGAGAAGAAGTGGGTGATAGTCATGACCCCCCTATTCAGGGTGTTGATAAAAATTATGGCGACACAGAGACAATTGTGAGCACTATTGAAGGTCATAAGAAAAGAGGGAAACCCTCAAGTGAAATAAATGCTCAATCACCCATTGTTTCTCACAAAGGTTTTTTTCCTAAAGTAAATCTTCATTCTACAATGGCCCAACAAAGAAAAACCCCAAGTAATAATTCAGGTGATGATGGAGAAATGAATCCTCCTCAAGGAAGTCTAGAAAACTCTCATAATTTACAAGTAAAAAGGAAAATAGTTAATTCTCAACAAGAGGGAGAAGAACAAAACGTGCCTAAAGATGATATTTTGCTTGATAATATGGACTTAGATGTGGATATTGAAAATATCAGTTGATGGAGAACTCACCCAAGAAAATGTACAATATGTTGCATTAGTTGTTCAAGATGAAGTCTTCTTTGACGAAGAGACTTTTTTTGTGAAGAATATTTTATTTGATAAATATTCGAAAAAAATGACTTTTGAAAGAACTTCGAAGAATAAAAATGGAAATTCATGGTCCACCATTGATACTAAAAACATGTTTCCTTCGAAATTATCCTCAATTCACAGAGTCATGGGGGATGCACTGGACGTTTCAATAATTAATATGGAAGAGGAAAATCTCAGACTTAAGGAGAGAATCGAGGAATTGGAAGAAACTCTCATGCCCCCACCTATATTGGCTACCCCAATTGCCATGATACAACCTGACATAATTCTTCAAGGAACTCCAGAATCAAATCTGAGTGTAAAAGGAATTTCAAGCTTAATCATTGCTACTCGACACTTTGTTGAAAATAATATAAAGAAAAGAATGTCACTCATTTTATATTTATGGGACTTGGCAAAATGTTTCTCCTCTCTCGGGCTCAGAATTCAAAACACTAAAGAATATATAAATGTATATTTGAATAATGATGAAGGATTCTTCACAGATGGAGTTGCTATGTTTGTAGAAAAAGTCTCAGAAATTATGGATCATAGGAGAAAAAAGGAAGATTTTCCCTCCCAGATCCTTATGAAACAATTAAAGGCATGTTGGATTGAAAGAATCAATACATTAAAGGGGTTGTTAAATCAATTAAAAGAACTATCAGGGAAAAAGACTGAGGCATATTCAAATATTATTGGTTTGGATATTGTGGGCTCCACTATTGAGGTTTCAGATCCAAAATTAATCTCAAATTCAATGATCTTGAGCAGAGAGCAATTTGAATATAAAGTCAAAAATTTGAAGAAATCATCGGCCGAAAAATTTGATAGCATGGTTGAGTATACTTATGATGGCATTGATAACTGGCTTGTTGAATACACAAATAAAAATGAGGACATTGAGACTATATTGAAAAATTTATCTATTTACCATAGGGAAATTGAGAGTGAATTGTTAAGTATCAAAGTAAATAAAGAAGTGATTGCTGCCCCATTAAGGGAATATATTCAAGAATGGTTAAACAAAGCTATAACCAAGATTGTTGAATTTCCAATGGAAGTGGTTACAACCAGCTAGATACGGTACCACAACAGGAAAAGACATAAAATGTGCATCAACAAGAAAATGAAGAGAGAGATTCCATCAGACTAAGTCCATATTGATTACATACCTTCTTCCTTATCGGATTTCATATAGTTGTATTTATTCTTTCATTGGAAAAGTATAACTGAATTTTGATAACTTCCGCCTTGTCTTCTTTCCAGATCATGTTGCTTGTGCTCCACTCCATGTTCCTCTCTTCATCATATTTCTTGTAAATATTTTTATGGTCCACGAGATCCCCAATCCCAATCCATTAATGGATGAACACCTTTAAAATTCAAGTATTGTAGCATACATTATCATTTTTTAGAAATTCCAACAAACTAAGTCGAGATCGGTTTTGAATGTATTTTATAACTCTGAGTTTTGAGTATAAGATATTTGAATTCGATCTATCAAAATATTATTTTGAGCATAATAAGTAGTACTCTTTCAAATTTCTCTTGCGCCATTGGACCATTCCTTTTATTTGAATGTGATCAGAATTTTTATCAAATTGTGATGGATGTGAGGATTTTATCATTTTCTATATTGTGTAGTGTTTGAGGTTCCCAGTCTAGCTCTCAGGAATTCTCCACATATGTATATCTTTTATTTTTCAGTATTTTTAAATTTTATTGAGTCATAAAGATTTGGATTAAGTCATTTCATAGTATCCCATATTATTTTTTATACAAAATATTCAAATAAAATCATAATCCAAGGAGGAGTACCACCTCTTTAAAAATGCAGGGGAGTTCATATCCTCGTGAAGTTTTCATTTTGGTCCTGACAGATTCAAACATCAACATTTTTGGCAACCATACCGGGGAGAATTTTAAATATTAGTTTTAGGCCAAAAACAAATTCATGACTTTTCCTCAACCAGATCATCCCCAACTAGAAATTGAATTGGGAAACCAAATAAGTATTCTGCATCAATTATATAATATTGCAATAACATCATCTCAGAGTTGAGAGGAATTAGAGAGATATTGGTAGACTCTTGTTCAAGAATAAGAACGATAAATCCTCATAAGACAAATAAGAGACGAAAGACAAATTCGAAGAGCTCAAGCACAAAATAAAAATTGAAACTGGACGAGTATGAAGGGCCATTAACCAGGAGTAGGAGTAAGAAGTTGCAAGTTTTAGAAATTGAAGAATGTGTGTTTGAAGAAAAAAGTAAATATTCAAGAATGGGTGATAGGGAAGAAATGCGTGAAGAAAGAAGAAAAGAAAGACGTGAGGAAATACGAGAAGAAAGACGTGAGGAAAGACAAGAAAAAATGCGTGAAAAAAGACATGAAGGAAGGTATAGAATCCCGAGGAGAAGGGTAAGATATTCTCCTCTAAACCTTCAGGGGGAACAACATGAGCTTCCTACTCTTCCAAAGGGGACTTTGAATACATTCTTAGGGGATGGAGCCATTGATCCAAAAATACATTTAGATTTATTTTTGGATGCTTGTGATTTCCATCTTATCGAAGATGTTGATGTAATGGTAAGATTATTTCTCCAAACATTGGTCGTCCAAGCTTATGAATGGTACACATTATTTCCTACAAGATCTATTGGGTATTTTGATGATCCCGAAAAAATGTTTTTGAATGCGTTTACTCCTCTAGCTGCTTACCATACTCTTCTCACAGACTTTACTCAAATTTGTTTGAGAAAAAATGAAATAATTTGAGATTTTAATTTGAGATTCAATAAAAAGTTGAACAAAATACCAGAAGAAAAAAGGCCAAATGCTCTAGTAGTACTCAATTGTTATAATAATTCCATGCCCGTCAATGTCAGGTTCGCTATTAGAGCCTCTCAGATTGAAAACCTAGATGAAGCAATGGGAAAAGCCACAGAGATGGAGGAAATCATGTTTGAAATAGGAGCTAACCCTGATATTATTCTTGGAAAAGTACAAAGACAAATATATAATTTGTCCATTTCTTATCAAGGGGCATCAAGTCCAAAGAAAAATGAGGATAAAAAAACATGTCATCTCGTAAGTCAAGGAACCGAAGGAGTTTTTTTCAAAGGGACCATACCAAATGTAAGAATTGACCATGTTGCAACACAAGAGACAAAGAAGAATATGGAGATTGCACAAATGAACAAAACTATTAGGAAAATGCATAATGAAATAACTAGATTGAGAAGAAGTGAAAATTCCATGCCTGATTCAAGGATACCAATTCCAAAACAAAGAAGAATTCATGCTCAAGAAAATACGGAAAGAATCAAGAATACTAATGATCAACAGAGACAAAGAATCCTAAGGGAACCTAATCCCTATGCATTAATACTTTAAGAATCTTATGATGAACAAGTTATTGAACAAGAGGTCGACTATATTCAAGAAGAAATTCTTGAATCTGTAGAGACAAATGGATGCGAGACATCCATGTACATATTTGAAGAAAATGAAGAGAATAATATCTTGGAAGATAATGTTGTCCAAACATGGGCACAATCAAATAAATCCAAACCAAAAGAAAATACATAAAAAGAAAAAGAAAAAGAGAAGAATAATTCAAGTGAGAAACAAAGAATTGTAAATACCCCTCAGATGATGTATAATGTGGTCGATGATCTTAGTAAATTGAGAATCACTCTACCCTTCATGGAAGTGGTAAAAATTCCGTAGCAGAGAGAAAATATTCTCAAACTTTTAGATGATCCAGGCAAAAGAATGGAAGTTGTTATTGCCAATCCAAGGCAGAATCATACCATATCAGTTGTCAAGTTGAGAGGCAAAGTTCCCCCCTTTTATATCTTGATTGAAAACCATGATGTTGTGCTTCACAATTGTTTGATATATTCTGGAGCTACGAATAATATCATGCCCCCGACAGTGATGGAAGGAATCAATATGAGATGTACAAAATATTATGAAGCAGGGGAAAGTATTTATGCAACTTATTCCAGAAAAGTACCATCTTGTGGAGAAATCAAGGACTTCTATGCTTGGATTACTGTTACTCCACATATTATCACCATTTTCACTATTATAGTGGTTGATCTTCCCCCAACATATGGAGTAGTCATTGGAAGATATTGGTCTTCAATGATCGGTGGTTACATAATTAATGATGGTAGTTGCATGATGATGTCGAACAAATATGGGACAATGTTGAAAGTTCCTCATGATCCCATAAAACCATTTTCATTTAAAAAGAAAGATAATGAAATGTTGCAAGACTATATAGATGCAAGTATTGGAAATTATGTTATACTTGATTTGGAGCAATCAGGAAGTTGAAACAAGAAGATAATTATTTTGCTGGATATTGGAGAATTTCATTTGATGGCGCATACTCAAGCTCAGGGAGTGGGGTTGGAATTGTACTTAAAAGTCCCGATAAATTCATATATCCATATGCTATCAGATTGGAATTTCCATGTACCAACAATGAAGCAGAGTATGAAGCACTAATTCAAGAGATGATTCTAGAATTGGAGATGAACATTGAACTCTTTATTATAACCAAAGACTCTGAATTGGTTATAAATCAAATCATTCAAAGATATAATATCAAGAAAGAAAAACTCAAGTTGTATGTCAAAAGAGTAAATAAATTGATGGAGGCCTTTTGTTCATTCAATATATGTTTTGTCCCTAGAGAAAAAAATAAAAAGGTAGATTCATTGGCACTTTGTACTTCATTATCTAATCCAGGGGATATTCAAAGAAAATTTTTATTTCAAGTCAAAATAATTTCCATACCTTCGGTGCCCGACAATCAAGAATACCTTCAAGTACTTGAAAATGATGAAGAATTGAATGATTTCTTGGAAAATAAAAATGATTACAAGGAGAATGATATTAGTGATGCCCCTATTCCAAAAAACTGTGTAAAATTGGAATCTCTTTTTACAAGAGATAATCAAGCAAAAAATCTCAAAGAACAAGTATCAGTTCGGAAGGTACAAGAAACAAAGAAAATAAATATTAGAACTGGTGATTCCCTAAAATATGTAAATCTTGGTATTGATTGTACATCAGAGGAGATTTATCGGCATACTTCCTTATTCAAAGAATATTATGATGTATTTACATGGAGTTATGATTATCTTAAGGAATATGACAAATCCATATTCCAACATATCATACCATTGAGAGAAGGGGAAAATCGTTTTAAGTACAAAATTAGAATGATGAATCCCAAATTGAAACTATTGGTAAAAGTGGAGTTGGAAAAATTAAAAAATATTGGAATTATATATCCCATTAGACATTTAGATTGTCTCTCAAATCCAATAGTGGTGAGGAAAAAGACTGGAGAAATTTGAATCTATGTTGATTTCAAATATTTGAACAAAACAAGAATCGAAGACAACTATCCTCAACATAACATGGAATTTTTGTTTCAACAAGTTACTGGATTAGCTTGTATGACCATGTTAGATGGTTTTTCAGGGTACAATCAAGTATTGGTGGCAAAGGAAGACAGGGACAAGAATTCTTTTATAACACCTTGAGAGACATATGCTTATGCTCGGATGCCCTTTGGCTTAAAGAACACTAGAGCCATTTTTCAAAGAGACATGGATCATGCATTCAAGTATTTGATAGGGAATTTTATGGTTGATTATCAATATGATCTTATCATCCATTCCAAGACAAGGGAAGAACACATCCATCATTTGAGGCAAGTTTTTGAAAAATACAGATTATGTGGAATCTCTCTTAATATGAAGAAATGTTTATTTGTTGTATTTGAAGGAAATTTGTTGGGACATATGATCAGTAAAAAAGGAATTTACATCGATCCTGAAAGAATAAGAACCATTAATGAATTGAATCCTCCATCTTTAAAGAAAGGGGTGCAATATTTTTTCGGAAAAATAATCTTTGTGAGAAGATTCGTCCCTGATTATGAAAACATTGTCAAACCAATCAATTTATTGTTGAAAAAATAAAATAGATTTGAATGGACTTCAAATACTCATAATGTTTTTAACAATATTAAGTGAGCGATCACCACAGTGCCTATGCTTATCATTCCAAATTTTAAAAGATATTTTATTTTATATTATTTTTCTACAGAAGAGGTAGTGGCTTCAGTCCTTACACAAAGAAATTCTAAAGGGAAAGAATTACCAATAAGCTTCATGAGTAAAACCCTTCATGATTATGAGATAATATATTCATAATTGGATAAGCAATCACTCTCTCTTGTTAAGGCAATAGCACATTTTTAGACTTATATTTTGAACTCCCATGTTATAGCATACAAAGGAGAAGAAGCCAGATATTTTCTTAGAGGGAGAAATAATAGAATGGATCTCCTGCAAGAATACTTACAAGATCCTACTACAACATCGGAAGACTTATCCAGAATCAATGTTATTTCTTTAAAGGACCCTTCTCGATCAATTGCTTTGTTATTTACTAGAGTTACCAATCAGGATTCTATGTCAACTATTCCTTGGCTGGCACTATATATTTTACATTTCACAGTTCATGAGAATTTTTTTTTCGATTGGGCAAAGATCATATCGAATGAAATTTCCTCACAGTTTATGAATTTCAGAAGTGAGAAAAAATTCTATATGGCATCTTATTTGATATTTTCTATCACACATTATCATATTTCTAGAGGTTTGAGTATTAGAAAAAGGGTAAACTAAAAAATCGACCGCGTGACTATGTGGTATCAAGCTCTCTGGAGGCAAAAAGTTATCCATTATTTTTATGAAGTTTACAATGACTTTGTCTCAGAATTTAAGAAATTGCTCTTTGGAGAAGATACTTTCAAGATTTCATTGGAAGCATCCATTTTTTTGGATAAAAAGAGAATTCTTTAGAAAATGGATAATTACAATATCATTAGGATTTTTTGATCTCACGAAAAGCCTATATTTCTCCCTTATTATGTGTCAGAAAAGTTATTTATCATAGAGGTGGTGAGGTAGTATAAGTTCTGGTTTCATGCTTTTGTGAAAGAAGGAAAAAGTAGTTCATTCCTCTGCCTTGGAAAGTTGGTGAAATTCTCTTAAGAGAAATTCCCAAAATTGATGAATATGCCTCTTACTTTGTCCAGTTTAATTTGAAGTTTGCAGAAGAAATCAAATGGTTTGACCCTAACAACCTTTTTTATAATCACATGGTAGCATTTGGGCTCATCCCCACAATGATAAATACACTCATATTTGGAGAAGAAGAGGGTGATAGTCATGACCCCATGTTGAGGGTGTTGATAAAAATTATGGCAACATAGAGACAATTGTGACCACTATTAAAGGTCATAAGAAAAGAGGGAAACCCTCAAGTGAAAGTAATGCTCACTCACTCATTGTTTCTCATAGAATTATTTTTCCTAAAGTAAATCCTCGGTCTACAACAACCCAACAAAGAAAAACCCCAAGCAACAATTTAGGTGATGATGGAGAAATGAACCCTCCTCAAGGAACTTTAGAAAACCCTCACAAATTACAAGTAAAAAGGAAAAGGGTTAATTCTCAACAAGAGGGAGAAGAACAAAACAAACCTGAAGATGATATTTTGCTTGATAATATGGAATTAGATGTGGATATTGAAAATATTTGGTTTCCAGATGATGAAGAATGTGCCCAAGAAAATGTACAATCTATTGCATTGATTTTTCAAGATAAAGTATTCTCTGACAAAGAGTCATTTTCTGTGAAGAATCGAATAAATTGAATTTTGAAAGAACTTCGAAGAATAAAAACGGAAAGTCATGGTCCACCATTGACATTTCAATAATTAATATGGACGAGGAAAATATCAGACTTAAGGAGAGAATCAAGGAATTAGAATCAACTCTCATGCCCCCGCATATATTGGCTACCCCAATTTCCATGATACAACCTGACATAATTCTTCAAGGAACACCAGAATCAAATATGAGAGTAAAAGGATTTTCAAGCTTAATCATTGCTACTCAACACTTTGCCGAAAATAATGTCGCTCATTTTAGATTTATGGGAATGTCGCTCATTTTAGATTTATGGGACTTGGCGAAAAGTTTCTCCGCTCTCAAGCTCAGAATTCAAAACACTAAAAAATATCTAAATGGAGATTTTAAGAATGATGAAGTATTCTTCACAGATGGAGGTTCTATGTTTGTATCAAAAGTCTCGGCAATGATGGATCGTAGGAGAAAACATGAAGATTTTCCCTCCCAGGGTCATATGAAACAATTAAAGGCATGTTGGATTGAAAGAATCAATACATTAAAGGGGTTGTTAAATCAATTAAAAGAACTATCATGGAAAAAGGCCGAGGCATACTCAAAGATTATTGGTTTGGATATTGCGGCCTCCACTATTGAGGTTTGAGATCCAAATTTAATCTCAAATTCAATGATCATGAGTAGAGAGAAATTTGAAGAGCAAGTCGAAAATTTGATGAAATCATTGGCTGAAAAATTTGATAGCATGGTTGAGTATACTTATGATGACATTGATAATTGGCTTGTTGAATACACAAATAAAAATGAGGACATTGAGACTATATTGCAAAATTTATCTATTGGTCATAGGGAAATTGAGAGTGAATTGTTAAGTATCAAAGTAAAGGAAGAAGCAATTGTTTCCCCATTAAGGGAATATATTCTAGAATGGTTAAACAACGTTATAACCAAAATTGTTGAATTTCCAATGGAACGGTTACAACCGATGAGATAACCGTAACAGACAAAGATATAAAAGACGCATCAACAAGGAAATAAGAGAGATTCCATCACAGTAAATCGATACTGGTTACATATCTTCTTCCTTATCAGAGTTCATACATGTATATTTATTCTTTCATTGGAAAAGTATACCAGAATTTTGATAACTTCCTCCTTGTCTTCTTTCCAGAACTCGTTTCTCGTGCTCCGCTCCATGTTCTTATATTCATCATATTTCTTGTAAATATTTTTATTGTCCACGGGAGCCCGAATCCCAGTCTTTGAATATTATTTTGTATACAAAATATTCAAATAAAATCATAAACCAAAGATGAGTACCACCTCTTTAAAAACACAGGGGGATTCATATCTTCATGAGATTGTGTTTCTACCCTCACATATTCAAACATCAACATGTAGGTGGTCGAGATCTTCGCCTTGGCATCGGTCACTTTAGCAATAGATGCCTCTGGTTATCATCTCGAGTGTATGAGGTAAGTCTAGAAGCACAAAAGATTAATCAACACTAGTGTATTGAGTTTTTAAAATCTTGGCCAGCCCTCGAAGTTTCAACTAAGAGAGGGATGGGGCTCGACAGTGAAATGACCTCTAGGAGTAAGCATTTCGATATCTTCAAGTACATGTGGTGACAGTTCTGAACTATTTTTTCTTCCCAATTTTAGAAACATCCGCCTGGAGTATGCTGTCATTCCCATCTCGCGAGCTTGTTTCTTTCTAGGTCATCGATATAATACCAGTTGAGCTCTTAGTTTAAGTCCATGGTGCACAGATCCGTGACTGCATTTTCAGAGGTCGTCCCAATATCAACAATACTCTCGGCAGACTCTGAACTATTTCCTTCACTCTTTAGGTTGGTTATTAATGCCATGCGTGATAGAATTCTTTCAGAAACAGTAACCGGTTCTCAAACTCCACGCTCTCCGGGTGCATCAACTCCGGGTGCATTCAGTGCCCATGTTCACACAGCCTCTAGGTGATTCGGCGCATGAGATTATTTGCATGTATGAAGATTTGAGGGTATGGTTTGGTCAAGGATAAAGATGGAGGGGGAGCTAAATTTCTTTGAGATCCTACAACCTATAATCCACTTGCTCCAAATTTTAATCCACCTATGCCAACATTTTTAATCCACCTATGACAACATTCAATGTTGCTTAGAAAGTTGGATATTGGTTTCTTGGGCCCTCCTCTCCAAGTCATACTTGAAAACTTTATAAAACCCTTTCCAATGTCATCCATTACAATGAATGATCCAATTTGCCTTAAGAAATTTGTATTATATTTTAATCAAAATTATTTTAATTTAAATGAATTTTAAATCAAATGAATTTGAATAAATTTTAATTAAAGAATTTTAAATTGAAATAATTTATATTTTGTTCAATGTGAATTTTGTGTATAGATGTGAAATGGAAGATGTGAAATGGAGGATGCTAACAGTTAACTTGTTGAAGGAGATCTTGAGGTTGTCTAGTGTGCTTTTGAAAGTTCATAACTTACTCATACGACATTTGATTTGCGTATGGTTTTTTGCAACACAAAGAATGCAGGGAGACGCTTCCGGTGAGATAACCAACCATGTCATTCAAACATTCCATAGATGTCATAGCTGGCGAGGCTGGTTTGGGAGAGAACTCCTTAGCGATCATTTTGGCACTTCCAAGCCTTGGATTTTGATTCCATCAGTTATGTTGGAATTGTAATCGCATAAATCATACAGTTGGTTTGTTTTGTGGATGAAAAGTACACTTTGATGAATGCCCAAAAATTGTGAGAAACCACTTTTTTTAATGAAAATTCGGGTCTCGTTCTTATTGTTGCTTTGCCAGAATTCGATTCCATTAGTTCCTGTGTTATTTGTGTTGTATAGGCTCTTAGTTAATCCATTGGAGTTGAGGTCATCTATCAAGGGCTTAGAAATATAATCCCGTGAAAACAACCAACTGACGTTTGAAGCACTTGACCCTGTTTAGGAGATGGGAGGATCAATTTCCTTCTAAGATGCAATTTAGAGCCAGCCTAAGTCTTATAGATGCTACAGTTAACCCACCTGAAAATAGAAGACACTTTCATGATCATGATTAGTCATAAAGTCAAGAAGTGACACAAACAATGAAAGCTACTAGTGACACAAACAAACTTGCCCAAATTATGAAAATACTTAATTACGACTGCAACATAATTTAGATTAAGCGAGGTGGGAATCATTCATCATTTATCCAGTTAGGTTTTAAATCATTGGAAATTATAGAAACCTAACTAACGGGTGCAACGAGAAGGAGTTGAGCTAGAGGAGAATAGGAGAGGTCTCAAGATGAAGATGTTTCTTGCTATCAAGGTCGATGTCAGCGAGAGAAAGAGGAACCTCACCAATATTCTAAGTGAACTTAGAAAGAGAAGTATTCTAAGTGAAGGACTGAAAGGTTTCAATGAAGATCAAGAAGGTGAGTTGATTTTTCAACAAGTTGAGATAGTCTAAGAGGCTTTCTAGTAGAAGAGTTTAGAAGGGGGCCCAATTTCTTCTCCTAGGGAAAAGGTAAGAGAAGAAATTAGGGAAGGGTGTTGTGAGGACACAACACAAGAATCACCTCTAATTTTGTTTGAAGTTTGGCTTCTCTCTCTTCTCTCCACTTTTCTAATGATACTATATGTTCATAAATATTATCTAGGGTTACGTTGTTAGACCTCCCCTCCAGAGGTTTTGGTATTAGTGGTGGATTGCTTATATTAGAAAGCAAAGAAAATAAATAAGAAAATGAACTTGTGCACCTAACATACAACAAGATTTGAATGACGACATGAATTATACATATCCCTCATACTAAACAACACACCATGCATCTAGAGGGGTCAAATCCCTCGAGGTGAAAAACTTTCCTCAATATTTTTCAACCTAAAAAATGTTTTCACCTCGAGGAACTCGATCCCTCTCTCTGCATGATAGATCCATAGTTGAGATGGATTTAATTTGGTTTTTAATATGATCCAAATTATATTGAGAATGAAATGGAACACACACAAATATATAGTAGAGATTATAGCAAAACAATGAAACCCAACTTCTATTAATGAATAAAATATTAGAATACTATAGAACGCAAACTAGCTAAAATGGTGGTAGCTTACGCTAAAGAGAAAAAGATGTCGGCTATGCTCATTCACACAAAGATGATTACAAAGAGGCTGAAAAGGGTATTTTATCATGAAGCCTAAAATACAAAGAGGAAAAAATAATGAACATCAAAACCCTAACCCTAGATATCAAAACCATGAACACAAAAACCCTAACCCTAAACATCAAAACACTAACCCTAACCCTTTTTCATACACATGTATATACTCAATGAATTTAGCATATGTGTTACTTATGAGAAAAACCATTCATAATAACCTAGGTAAATCAATGCATTCATGGCACATCTTTTCACGAATTCAACGCAAGGATTCTAACCATCTTTTCTTGCTAGAGGTTCCTCCCTTTGTCATTGTTGGCGTTGTGTAGTGTTGTTGTTTCAATACACTCTTTCACATGTAATGACCTTCTTAAAACTGGGGGGTTTGAGACCCAAGGTTCGTCCAGAGTGTGTCAAAAAAAAACCCTAAGCATCGACATATAAATACTTGGCCAAGGAAAAGGAAGGTCTCACCCGAGATGCAGAGAGGATCACAGAGACCATAAGGTCTTTTGTCGAGGATGAAGGATCAAACATAACTAACAGTACTATAAATGGAATCAATGTAACTCAAATATGATAATCTAACAAGGACTAAGAATTAAAACCATACATGCACAAGTGTTACTCATTCATAATAAACACATGATAGAATAGAACTGCCATATCTTTATTACTAAATGTATTCCATCATATTAAAGATATACATTGTGTTGAATAACTGAGTTGAACAACCATAAGAATTCATCTCATTACTATATAAATAGTGGGAATACAACATTATGTGCCTTATGCTAAGCTTTAATATTCATACAAATACAAGAAACAAGAGACTTCTCCATACAACACGGTATTACAATAGGCTAACTTAGAGCTTTGGGACTGATGCATTCGGAAATTAACGAGTCTACTTTATGACTTGAGAGATTTGTTTGATATCTCTTTCTGTTGGGGAGAACTACCTTCATTGTTCTTCTCCACTCACTTGTATAATCTAATGGCTTTGCACGCATTTGGTATCTTCCAAGGCTCCATGTAGGTGATCTGCATCAAGGGAAATCTTAACTTCCTTGCCAGCTCATCTTCTAGCGCATCCACATTCTATGTCTTCTCCTCCTAATCTGATTGTGCACCACCAAAGTGCACTCCTACCTCTAGGCTGATTTGCGCACTTACACAGCATGATTCATCTCCCAGTCTGATATGCGTACTACCACCTTGCGCAAAGTCGGTTTCTCTACTCAACACGTGACTTCTTTGTGCACTGCTCACTGGGATTCTCAATGTACTTCCACTAGACCGAGATGTAAACTCCCATCTAATTGGCGCCCCATTGTATTGTGCAACAACTTCTCTTCTTGTCAGCACGTAATCGTGTGATGCTTCCTCTTCCAAGTCCATCGACACACCACAAATTTATGCCTGTGCACCACACATGTGCACTCTGTTGGCATGTTTTCAGACAAAGGCAGAGTATGCATGTTTGTCATTGATGGCGATGTCATTGATGGAAAATATCAGCACATTCAACAGAGTGATGATGGCATGGCAATGGCAAGATCAATAGTGAGGAGCAACAGTGATCGTTGGATCACCCATCCCGAATTCCCGATGACCGTTAGATCTGAACACAGATAGGAGGAACATACAAAAGAGGAGAAAAAATATCAGATGTTGGATCTGAGTGCGAGGACTGACCATCGTTGGATCCAGAAGAAGGAGCACGATATTTAAGTACAAGATGAAGCGGTCTTACAAAGTCCCAAAAGTAGGAGGGTCATCCATTGTCGAGGAGTACACGTGGCAAGGGATTAATATTTCGCTGGCTGGAAAGTCAAAGGAAGACAGTGCTCTAACCTTCTAACTCGCGAGATGCGAAATCGCGATAAGATCTGGATCATTGATCCAAGAGGGACACGTGGCGATAGATCAGAGCATGATAAAGGTTTCGTTTCGGATTTTTAGATACCGGGAGTTGGAGGAGTCAAGGAAGAAACTCACAGTAGAAACTCACGATATGCAAGATCACGAAAAGATCTGGTCCGTCGAATCATCAAGATTGTGGACCGTTGATCTGAATTCATTTCGTAGTTTTGGATACCGGGAGTTGGAGGTGTCAAGGACACTCACGACAAGAATGATGAAATCGCAAAATGCAAAACCACGACTTAATCTGAGTCATTGATCAAAGGGAAATCGTGGACTGTTGATCAAGCATGACGAAGACCCGTGAAGTTGCGAAATCGTGATAAGATCTTGACCTTTGATCCAAGAGGGACATGTGGTGAGGGATTAACATTTCGCTAACTGGAAAGTCAAAGGAAAGAAATTCTCTAACCTTGCAACTCATGATAAGGTCTGGCTCATGGTCATAGACAAAGTCACATCATCGAAGGCTTAAGGGAAGGAGCTAATTACTAAGCTCCATTTCGAGAATCACAACTTGGAGTGTCGAGACCCTTCATCACAGGAATCTGGAAACGTGAGATCACGATGAGATCTAGACCATCGAATCATTGGAAATCTCGACCGTTGATCAGGCTCGATGAAGTTCATAAGTTCGCAAAATGCGAAACACCTTTTGGTGTAGGCTATGGTCACCGTCGATGGTCATGTGAGAGGGAGGAGCTAGCGGAGCTAAGCTCCATTTCGGGGATCACAACTTGGAGCGTCGAGACCCTTCGACACAAGGTTTCCAAAATGCGAAATGCATCTTGATTAGGCCCATGGTCACAACTAGTGGGCATATGGGTTAAATGCAAGACCTTGCAGATTTAATCCAACAGTGTTGGTTATTTGAGCATCTGATCGAAGGGCTACTGTTGATATTTATGATTAATTGTTCAGTTACAATTCAGTTAGCAGAACTGAATCATGGTTCTTGGACGGTTTACGATTAAGTTGTTGAAGCGTTGTTGGCCCAGGTATTTGAGGCGTAATTGAAGTTGTGTGAAGTGCATAAAAGAAAGATGGAGTGACTTTGAATGGATGGTCGTTCTGAATGAAAAATGAATTGAACTATAAGAAAGGGAAAATTACAGTATGCACAATGTGAGACCGACAGTATTCGCAGTGTGAGATAAAACTCAGAGATGAGTAACAGATGCTGAATAGATAGAAGCAAGAGAAGAATTGCAGAAACAGCTTGAAACAGAGCAGAATTTTAGAACAGATAGAAGCATAGAAGAATTGTAGGACAGAAGAGAAGTGGTAAGAATCGAAACACTTGCGTTGTTGGTTATTCAATCATTTTACTTATAATCAAGGAGGTAGGGTGGTGCTAGGGAGGATTGTGGTCCTCTGATATTCGAGTTGGTGCTTGAATATTGAGAGTTGTAGCTTCCATCTAGTTGTGGCTAGAAAACAGGGTGGCAGGGTGGTGCTTGGGAAAACACAGAGTTTTCTGTATGCAAGTTAGTGCTTGTATAAGTGGAAGTAGGTGCTTCCATTTAGTCGGTGCTGGAACTTTTAAGCCCTAATATTGGTTCATTACCCCTTAATTGGGGCATATCATATTAGTAATGTTATTTTATTTATATTGTCTTTCGGCCATTAGTTGTAATTATACCTCCTAGTCTCCTATATATACCAAGGAGACATTGTCATTTTGAATCATCTTGTACTTGAACATTTAAGTGGGGTAAAAGGAGGTTGCCCCCTCGAAGAAGCTTATTATCTAAAATTATCTCTTTTTTAAGGAGTTGAGTACTTTTTCTGAGGCTTTTCTATGCTATATTGATATCTAGTTCTTAACATATGGTATCATAGCTCAAGGTCTTGGGGTTTCGTTGCTACATATGAAACACCTTGGAATTTTCACTATAACTTTTTTTCTACAATGTTTTAGAAGTAACGGCTTGGAGGATATTTAGCAGATGGATCAAGGTACGTTGGGTTCAAAATTAAGCTCTTGAGGCCTTATACTTTCGGAGATATAGCCTGTACAATATAGGGTTCTGGAATCATCCTGAACTGAGTCATTGTGGAATTTTTGCTATAAAAACTTTTCTGTAACGTTTCAGACCCTAAAATCTAGAGAATATTTACAAAAATTAGTAAGGTATCTGTGGTAAAACGTTTAGATTCTGGGTCATCTTAAATTTGTAGATACACCTTGTGTAAGATAGGGTATCTGACTAGTCTCAAGAAGGTGTTCCAGGTAAAACAATCATAACTTCTTCCTAGAGTATCCAAATTGAGTGGGACTAGTTTCATTAGATTATGGACAGTCTGTAGTATTTCTAGTGCAAGTTTCAGAATTTTATATCAATTATTTTGTGCGGAGCAGGCTATACAAGTGAGATCTCCTGGAAAGGACAAAAATTGGCAAGTTATGGGGAAGTTACCGTAAATTCCACTTGGCACATCCAATTGTAATCATACCTATGGAATTGCAGAGAAAAAATATTAGAGAACTACATAAAAGAAAGTTTCATACCCAAAAGGGATGAAACTTAAGAGATACAACAGAAGAAATATTATCTAGCAGAACCACCTCAAAATCAAGGTTCAAAAGTGATACTTGGCCAACATGCCATCCAAAAAGGGAACTTCTACACCAAATAAGCCTCCAGAAAATCCTACTTGGACTCTTGATGAAGGTGAATAAATGCGTGGGGACATAAATGATTTACAAAAGAAGATAGTAACAAAATATGAACTACAAGAGATGATGGAGGGTTTAAAAGGGGAGATCATGAAAGTATTGAAAATTTTTGTAACATATAAGACACCTGAAAGTGAAAATGCATCCCATGAAATTTGTGATGAGGACACAAGGACGGTGAATCAAGAATGGATAAACTCCAACTTTGGTTTGAAGACCAATCACATTCCTAAGATTGATATGAGGAATTTTGATGGCAAGGACCCAATCACATGGATACTTCAGATGGAGCAATTATTTGATCTCCATAATGTGCCACATACACAAAAGGTACGAATTGCTTCTTTATATTTAGAACCTAATCA
>ML778077.1:636265-650702 GCA_009831015.1 Picea engelmannii | reverse complement strand
GAAGAAGAGGTTTTCTCCCTTTATGGGTTTCCTCGTGAAAATATGTCTCTGTGTATATCTTATGTGTGATTGATGCTCATTATTTATGTTGTTCATATGATGTATAATATTGATGGTCACTTGATGAAAGATTAAAAATGGTTGAATAGACTTAAAAAAATTTAAGCAAAGTAACAACTGATTCACCCCCCCTCTCATTTGTCTTAGTAATTTCAACACACTCTTCCTCTTCTCAAGGTTGTGGCATACCACATCATCCAAAGGCTACAGGATTTGTCACCTAGGCCATCACTACCACTATTGTCACTATTGGTATCTTCAATTTCGATCCTCTTCACAGGATTGTCCTTGCCTGTGCTCCACTCTAGCACAACATACTCTCCCACACCATTTCCTAATGTGAGCTTCTTCTTCATTCTAGGCCTGAAACCTCATTGTTCACCTTTAGCTAACTCTTCTCTACTCTTTTGCTCAACTTTCTCCCTCAACTCAACTCTTCTTGCGTATCTTTTGGCTCTTTTTCTCCTCTTCTCTTCTAGGTCCATTCCATTCCTCACCTCATCTCAACAAATTCTTGGATCCTCCTCACTTGATCCATACTATGGTTATTTTTCCCCCACCTTTTCCAGAAACCCCCCAGTGATAGGGGGTTTAATCGTCCATCCTATCAAGCTCCATGCGCATCATTATTTTTTCTACGGACAACATCTTGATCCAAAGGGGGATCTCTTCTAACATCTTCTTTCTTGGACCTTCTTCAAATTTTCTTTCAACTCATTGAAAGAATCACTATCTTTTATAGAAAACTCAACAATGTATCCTTCCTTCACTCGGGCAAACCAAAAATCAATTACCCGAGTCCACTTGTTATCCAATGCCTTTAGACTATCAATCTTGGCTTGATCCCATACTATTGGCTCTGATGGTAACACCGTCGAATTAACTTCTTCTTATATTTTTAACCATTCATGCAACAAACATGGAAATTCTGTGAAAAAGAGTTCATGCATATCAGAGTAAAGATACCTTTCCATTCTTTCTTGTTTGCCCACAATCCTTTCATCTCTCATAGGACAGAATCATCCTCCTTTTCTTCTATCCAATATTGAATCTCCTCCTTAGATGGACTCCACCACATTTCTCTTTTCATCCATCAATATCAACAAGACTTCAGGTCTCAGCAATGGAACCATTCGTTGGCGTTGTGCAGTGTTGGTGTTTCAGTACATTCTTGTGCGCGCACCAAACTTCTTAACACTAGGGGGTTTGAGACCCAACGTTCATCCATAGCGTGTCCAACAAAAACCCCTAAGCACCGACATATCAATCCTCAGTCAAGGTCGAGGAAGGTCTCACCCAAGATGCAGAGAGGATCACAGAGACCATAAGGTCTTGTTTCGGGGATGGAGGATCATAAATAACTAACGGTATTGTAAATTTCATCCATGTAACTCATATCTGATAATCTAGTAAGGGCCAAGAATTAAAACCATACATGCACAGGTGTTACTCATTCATAACAAACACATGATAGAACAAAAATGTGAATCTTTATTACCGGACGTATTCCATCATATTAGAGATATACATTGTGTTGAATAACTAAGAAGAAAAACCATAAGACTTCATCTCATTACTATATAAACAATGGGAATAAAACAATATTCTCCTTGCATTAAGCTTTAAGATTCAGACAAATACAAGACACGGGAGACTTCTCCATACAACACAAGATTACAATCGACTAACTCAGAGCTCTGGGACTGATGCATTCGGAAATTAATTAGCATGATTGTTGAGCTGAGAGATTTCTTTCATGTATCTTTCTATTGGGGAGTGTTGTCCTTCACTATTCTTCTCCACTCTCTTGTCTGATCTAATGGCTTCACATGATTTTGGTACTTGCCATGGCTCCATGTAGGTTCTCTACATCAGGGAAAATCTTAACTTTTTGGCCATCTCATCTTCTAGTCGCCGCACGTCTTCATCTATTGCTGGCAGAAATCATTCTGAGAGATATCCTAGTGATTCATTTATTGCTTCCAATGGACATATTATTGGTTTCTGGCACAACTAACAAAACTCATACCAACACACTCAACTGAAAAAACTTAGACCGACACACCCTTGACTACCTTTAGACTTGGTGTGCTACTTAACAAAACCCAATCTGATGCATGCACTATGGAATTCTTTCGTGCATCTTGTTAGGTGCTCACAAAACTACTAGATGAGCACATACAACTTTCATTTGTGCACGCATACAAAAATGGACCCAAAACTTTGGGTGTCAATGGTCATTCAGGTTTTCTTTCATGAATCATACCCTACCTAGGTATCCATAACATGCAACCATAAATCATTGTTCATATATATATATATATATATATATCACTCAAGATATGAAAATTTTCAGAAGGGATTCTTACCCAATCCCTTTCAGATCACATGCTACATTGTCATGAAAAATATGATACCTTCCTAGCTTCCAACAACCTCCCTAATGTTACCTTACCAGTGGTGCTTCATGGGCACTCATAGGGTCCCTTCATCAATTCTTCAACAACATCATTTTGTCTCTACCCTCTACACAAGGTTATCCACCATTGGCAGCTTGTCTCCTCAATAGCTCCAATCTTTCCTACACACAACAATCATAATCATCATTATATCAGTTGTCATGTTAAATTGTAATGTAAGTTCCTTTACACTTTTTAAACCACTAAAAAAAATTTAGATATACCTTAGCATATCTATATGCACTCTACCACATTATTCCTCGATGTGTTCATTACTGCAATCATAGAAGTAATTTAGTTGGTTGTACTTTTACATATCCATATGCATTCTTATGCTTGAAATATTCACACATAACAACATATCAGTTTACTCATTCTAGAGAAATATAAATAAACAACAAGAGAGGATTCAATGGATTCTCCCTTCCATTTTTCTCTCCTCAATCTGGAATTCTCATCATGGTTGAGTTGTTTACATGACCTATCTATCATTTTTCAATCATGGCATTAACCATCATAGTCATTCAAACATCTATACTAATTCATTATCCTTCACAAGTTGTTCTTTCTTCTTTAACAAAATACAACTCTACTAAACAACCAGAGTTTTAAAGTGAGAAAGGTGTCCCCCTTTCTCCATATTGTTTCTGCATTCTGCCCCTTTGTGGGTCTGCCTATTCCATTTCCTCGAGCAACCTTAGTCAATTTCATCTTGACCTTTCCTCATTAAAAAAGTCCTACTACCATAATTGCAATAGCACACTAACTCACCAAGGTTAGTTCATTAATTAATTATAAGCAAGTGTACTCTTCACATTAACCAAATAAAATTAGAATTATTAATGTTTTTATCATATGCATGTCTTCCACGCATGCATGTCTTCAAAATGTAATCCATGATTCTTATACAAATAAGCTCATATAGACCACTTCCTAATTCTCAACATTGATTAGTTATGTGGCCCTGTTCTCTCGACATAGCCTTTACATATTCCATCCTCATAGGACCACTTCAACATGAAAATTCCTTGTTACAATATCCAACAACACCTGAAATTATATAATTTCCAAGAGTTAGTAACAACTCTTATTATTTTAGTAATTCACCCAATATTTTGGATGGAATCATAAACATGTATTTCTGTTATGAATCCAAACCAGATGTCCACACATTCAACATGTGCATTTATTCTATCAACTCACATTCTCAATGGATGTTTATGCACTCAACCATATGCCTTAGCATAGTGTGTGTGTGCATGTCTACAGCTAGCACATTTTCATGCACTTCTATTTAAATCATTTTAACTTATGATTTTCTCACAATCCTTCACATGAGATTTCTAAAGGCATAATCATAATTATATTTCCTTCTTTCATAGCAGTAGATCATTCTTTCTCACTTGCTCTTTCATCATTTCATACTATCCCTTTTCTAAATAATGGTCCACAACATCTTCAAGCTAGTATTCAAACAAAACAAATTATACCCTTCCAACTAGGGTCATCTAAGTAACAACACTATTGTCCATAACATATCAAACACTATTCTTTATTCACAGTACACTTATTCATGCATGTATTCATACCATGCATCCTAATATGAAATCAAACCATGCTTTCAAGAATATATGCATAGATATCGGCATGCAGGTGCACTCCTTGCACATTTTCCATGTCATTCTTACACATTTACATGTTATGTCCATAGTAGCCTTTTTGATGAGGTCTTACAGTCTCCCATGACAAGTCTCACAAGTATATCCATAATTATGTTGTCCTTGTTTATATGACAACAACCAACAAAAGACCACTCTTGCCCATTTTCTATAAGAGCATTCCATATGTCAGGAATTTTCACTGGGTAATCACAACATTACCCAAGGTATAGAGAATACCAATTCCTATTTTCTTCTCATGCGTTAAATCAGTTTCAGCTAACAAAAATTTTTCGAGGGAATCCTTAACTAAATTCCCTTTCATAACATTAGCATACCAAATCATACCTATATTGTTTTCATTCAACATTGGATGCTACTTGATCCATGGGTTTTCTCAATCTAGTTCCTGTACTCCTTACCCAACTCGGGATCAACACCACAAAATCCATATCCCTTTCTTCACAAGGTTGTATGTAGCATCCCCAACACTTCTCTCCATGTTGTCAACCATTCCTAGTTACCTGATCATCATTGATCATAAATAATCATCATATCAGTTTATGTCAATAGTCTTCTTATTAAGTCTACATGCACATTATATGTATGCTCATCATCATATGCAATTTCATCATATCTATATGAACCTAACATCTTATCATCCACATGCCTATTAGTGCATATATGTCATATATTTTATGCTCTTAATCAAAAACATATACACTCTTTTCAAAACTTAAGATAGAGTCAAATATGAGTTAATTTGAGAGATTTCCCCCTCATTATCATGGCTACATTTATTGGCCATGTTCTTCATCATTAAACATCTTGATTGTGTCCTTTATTGAGCTTCAACTGTACTTTTCATTCTGCTATAGTTGTATTCCATATCTCATTAACAGAGACCTACTACCTATGTTTTTCGAGCATGTGCCCTCTTCCACAATTCTAGGGCCCATATAGCCCTTTGGGTCACAAATCCATTTACTTTCTCTTAAATGGATAGCCAACAACATGACTCTTCCATCACCATACTAAGTGAACTAATGATATCATCTCTCAATCAATTCCTTAACCACGAGGAATTATCTATAAATGTCTTATCCTTTATATAAGAATCAATCATAAATGCAAGAGGCTCTATTAGTTCACACTTATAGGTAGCATTACAAATATTAGAACAATAAGTTCATTCATTTTCTGGAATGCATACAAAACCTAGGGGGTTATTACCAATGCTCAATTTCATGTTCTTAGGGCATCCAGTCTCAAGGCCATACCTTTTGTTCCAGAAATTTTGCACCTGTGTTTTTCCTTGAACCGTATAGGATCAATTTTTTTCAAACCAAGCTTGTACAAACATAACCATATGGCCTATATTTGGCCCATCCAGGCTTAAAGTTTTAACTCTACTCTGATACCACTCTGTAACACACCCAACCCCCTAATCCTCATTAGGTTGGTGGGGTGTACAAAAATTATTATCTTCCCTCTAACTTACTCCTCCATCCATAACATTGATCTTCAATTTTGAGCTCATAAGTGGATTATGCTCTCTGAGATACTTCTAATGATTTTCTTTATGCTAAAAACCGAGATCCATGAAAGAATTTATGCCCCTTTAAAATTCCTTAGGAATTTTCCTTATGATGTAATCATGTCCATGTGGACCTACTCCACCTATGTTGGTCGACGTCACCAATCCAATAGCATCCACATGGAACTTCCTTTCACTTGTTGGTTGAGGTGTCTTGTTGTTATACACTCGGACATAGGTCTTTGGCCTCAAGCTTAGGGCTTCCATAGCCCACAACACTGTCGAGCTTCTCTTTATCAGTAAATTCCCATCGGAATGTCAAATTTGTAATGTTCTTAAATCCTTATGAATTTTGCAGCCTGCGAACCTATAAGATATTTGTAAGTTTTAAACCTGTGAAGTAAAGCAATGCATATAGATTCTTAAGCAATACAGAAATTAATCAATGGCTCATACACAGAGTACACAAAGATTTTATACCGAAAACCCTCAACCGAGAAAACCTTTCTTATTATCATTATATCGAATTTCACCATTCACCATACAATATATACAATGTTTTTAGGTATTCCGTAGATACCAAAACCCTAATCCCTTAATCCAGGATTAATTTACAAATCCGCTAAAAATAGCAAAAACCGCCCAAAACAAAATTTTGGGGCACTGCCCCAAACCCCATCGGCCCCGAGCTACCACCCGGTGCCGAACGCTGCGTGTAACCAAGGGGGGGGCATACCTGCCCCCCCCTGGGACCCCCCTAGGAAAGCGCCCGGCGCACATGGCAGAGCTCTAGGTGAAGGGATCGTCAGACGCAATTGTCGTATCTTACGCACCCACCCACACACACACATGCAAAGAATATAACACATACCCAACAATATTCACCATCATGCTCATCCCATCGAGATGACCACTTAGCATGCACAAAAATTCTTCCAAAATCCCACATCATATGAAGCTATTGGGTTTCCCTCATCAAACTCTCATTCCCGCAACACTATTGGGATGTAACAACACCACAACTCAAGGTTTTCTCCACAATCCATCGCCTAGAATATTGTTATGCCCGCGCTATCATTTTTTTCCCATTGGGGTGGAAATACTCACATAATCACAAATTCTTCCACAGTTTGAATCTCGCAACATTATTGGGCTTACTCCTTTAGCTCCTCATTGTAAACTACCATAAGAGCTTCCTGGAACCTGACTCCTAATGGATCGAACAGTCCATGTTGATCGAGTCCATCGATGAATGATAGAGATCATCTCTCATTGCTTAATCTATTCCTTTTAGCACTTACCTATGGAAACTGCAGGTCCCACCTATACCCGACTACCACATGGCACCCATGCATTCATTTTTCCTTGATGACTTGTATCCAATGACAGTTCTCCACCTGTCACTCAACTGATGTGGTACTCATGTCACTATTTTTTGACATGTCATCTGATGTGGCATCTGACTCAGCATGGTAACATGGCATTCTCTTCTGCATCTGGCCCTTCCAAGAAAACATACTCGTCTGATGGATCAGACGATGGGTGATTTCCCAGATCAACGATTTATATTGTTGCGGGTTCCCAAACTGCCTGATCTTTAGCAGGGCCACTAATACTCCACCAGACCCAACGACTAAGATCTAACATATCTAACAGATCTTATTCATTTTGTACTTGAAGGTGTGAGTAAATTACCTCAGTTAGAATCAACGCTTTGGGTTTTCCAAATTGTTATATAACTCTTTGAATGGATTCCCTTGAAAATAATTCCTCGAAGGATTTGAAAACCAATATATTTTAGTTTGAATGGTCCTAGAACCTCTCGAACCAATAATTTGTTGACCTATAACCATCTCCCCTTTCTCTCTAGATCTGAATCTTGACCAGCTTGTGGAATCACACCCTCAAGCTCCTCCCTTTGAAACGACATTTTGTCACACCTTAGGATTCTTCAGCAAACCCAAATTTCGACAGGCTTGCGGACTCGCACCTTCAGGATTAGCATTGTGTCGTGCCTCGGGATCTTTTCAATGCCCAATTTCTCGATTGACGGTCGAGATTTACTCTCAATGTCCCTATGAAAAGTCAAGATTGACTCTCGACACTTAAGAGAATTTCTTGATTTCATCATTCCACCTAATACCTCCATGTCAGGTTCCATCCCCACCTCATCTAGAGAACTTTTCACACATGGATTCACGTCACATTGACTTGTCTATCCCACTTGGCATCTACCATTTTCACCTTGGAACTTATGGAATCTTCCACTATGACCCACCATTGTGGCCCTATCACAAGTAAACTACCATTGTGGCAGCCCACGTCGCTACTTCCACGTCATCATGATGTCACTGGCCTCACCATTCCTTCAGTTCATAATTTTGCATCCGAACTTGGATTTTCCAAATAAGGCCTATGCAGGACTCCTCTTGTCCCTGTCATCTTTGCAACTAGTTTAGGGTTCTGGAAATTCTAGGTTCTCACACTAAGGTTCCACCCTCACGGTTCCACCACAAGGTTCCATACCCAAGGGATTCTATTAAGGAGACTAAAGATATCTATGATCTCGATAACTTAGATTCTTAGCTTTCTTCCCTAAGGCATATTCATTAAATAATTGAGGTTAAATCATATTATTAGATCCTTGGCATTAAATTATAGTGGTTGTATGGGGTGAACCTCTAGGCAGAACTTGGCTATTGCCAAGACTTAAGAAATGGAAACTCAATGAAAACATCATTTCTCCCCCTTCACTCCTTTCATACCATTCTCAGATATTTGACCATAAGGTTATTAGTTTTTTTCCTATGCATTCAAAATAATCTAACATGCACGTTTACCCATCATATAGGGAGATTACAGAATCAAACATTCAATTCATTTTCCATAGACTTATAAATATGATTTCCTTTCACAGGTAAATCAATATTTGATGAGTCACTATTATACAGGGAATATAGGGCACACATTCAATCCATTCTTCCCCATAGGTTTCTACACTAAACCATACAATTTCATCGATTGTATAAGCATACATAGCATATTACAAAGCAAAATGGAAATACACAAAGAGACTTATCTGCTACAAATCTTCGATTAGCCACTGATTGAGGGTGAGATATTTTCCATCCAACCATAGGCTCATATTCCCTAACTCTCTCTGTAATCTGGCCACCCCCATTCAAGGCCATGATACCACCAGGGGATTCTTCAATTTCTCAAATAAATTCAAAGTGTGAATGCCACTCTCCTTCACAACAACCACTGGTTGAAAATCCCCTATACCCACCTTTCCCTGGCCTCCATGAGTTTATCAGATTCCTTCCCAACTAGATTTCCTTTGCACAAGGGAGTCCCTTCACTGCTAACACTTTCCCTCAGCACTCTCCCCTTCTAGTGTATGCTTCTTTCCAACAAGCATCAAGCTTGCGTCCCTCTCAGCTCAGGTTGGGTTTGGTTTTTAGACCAACAATACAATACACTCTTTCTCTGACTTTATCTATCTCAACACCAAGTGCCTTCCATTCCAGCACGATCTCTCTATATCTCTATCTATCTTCTCTGCTTGTAGGTTCTTTCACCCGCTTAGAGAACTCTCTCCAAACACCCCTGTACACACACTTATCCCCACTCTCATTTCCTCATCTCCTTCTTCTCTCGAATGTTCATGGCCTTTTAATGAAACTGAGGTTGTAAATGAATTCCCATGGACATACTAGTCCCCACTCCATGCATTTACATTGGGAGTACTTCCCCAACTACCCAACCAAACTTTTATTTAATGATTGGATTTGGAATTAGGATAGAGGGTAATACATGGTTATTTACCAAAAATAATTAAACAAGGTGGCTTTGGATTCTCTAGCATATGAATCTCCTGTAGCCCCCCTCACTAATCCCTCTCATGGTATCATGGCCAATACTTGTGCTCCACCCATTAGTGTGTGGTTGGATTTATTTAATTGAGAAATAATGCATTTACAATGTCCATGACATGGTAATAATATATCCATGCTAATATACAATCATCATTAATCATGATTTATTACAATTACTCAGGTGATAAAAAATGGGGTGTTACACCCTCAATATTTTAGGGTCAAGAAGATCATTTTCTATCGTCGCAAGGGGAATTTTCTCTAAGACCCCTATCTATGGTAGTAGTTTTCCACATCTAGTCTTTGAGGGTGGTTGTTTTTGCACCATGGACATGTATTATTTCTTCCATCTTTGGTTTGGATTTTTTCCTTTTTCGTCAAGGAACCCTAACCCCCTACCACCTTCCCAAGGAATTTGATGGTTCCTTTACTCATGGATCTAAGGTTATTTTTTAGGGTTGCTAGGAAGTGGAATATTGAGAAGTCATCGGTGTCTATGTTCCCATATTAGGGGATGAATATTCCCCTACCTATACATTATCATTTTCCATAAGTATTTCAATCACAAGTAAAGGAATGAGGGTCAGGGAGACATGATTTTTTTATTCCTAACATACTAGGAAAGAATTCACTAATTGACTCCAATCCTTTAGATTCTACCTCTAGCACCCAAGTTCCAAAAACTAAATTTTCATAGGATTTTCTTTTGTTTGGGGAGGGTAGTTATGATGACTTACCAGTGGGAGGCTTGGATACATTGTTGTCACTAATTGTATTTAGGTTCTAATCCTTATGATGACCTGGGGCCGAAAGCTAATCTTGTATTTCTAGTGGGATAACCATAAGACGTTCACTGATCCTTTGTTCACATGTATCCTCTATTCTTCGTGGATTGTGAGGGATTTCCATCAGTTCCACCCCGAAAAATTTAGACTACATTTTCTAATCCCACACCTTCCTTTGAGATGGATATGTATAGTCCATTGTTAAGTTCCCACAACTATGGAAACACCCACACTTGAAGGGTATTCCTTAATAAATGATTAGTTGGTATGTGTATGTTCCTCTCTTAATGACCATTTCCTCTACCAAACCCTTGTTGGTCTCTAAGCCCACAAGAATTATTGCCATAGAAAAGTACCCTATGTCCCTAAAAGAATAATTACCTTCATAAAATGACCCAAAATTCAAACCCAAAGTGGAAGAATATCCACATGAGTAGTTCTAACATCAAAGTCCACGTGCCATTTTTCATAAATAGATTTTGAGATCCTCATTTCCACCAACTATGTAAAATATTGTTAACGTCTGATGTCATTATGAAACTCCATACTAATCATCCCTTTACTAGAGTCATAATGCATGAGGGATATCCAACAAAAGGTTCAAAATTTTCTTTAGTCTAGTCCTTTAGACAATCACTAGTTATCGTTCTCCCATGAAACCAACTTATGACTACCATTTCTTCTAGTTCCATTACGTCATTGATTTTGGTTTTTGTCCCCAAGTTTAAACTTACTATTTCCTCCATTTTTTTTATGCATTTCCACCTTACTGAGAGGGGGGGGGTGAATCAATAATAGAGAAATTTAATCCTTTTTAACCATATAATCCAAGTGTTATATCAAGGAAGCATTATCATCCAATAACTGCAGAGTAAATAAGCAATGAACAAATGAACAAACATACACATACACAGTACACCAGTGTTTTACGTGGAAACCCAAATCAGGAGAAAACCACAGAATGCTTTTTCTTATATGTCTTGAAGAATTACATTCATTGGAAGCACCAACTTCCTTTGTTTTCCAGCTGCAACTGCAAGGAGGCTCCAACCCCCTAGTTTCTCAGGCTACAACCCGAGGGAAGCTCCAACTCCCCAATTCTCTGGCTATAACCAGAAGGAGGCTACAACCCCCTATGTTCTTTGGCTACAACTGGAAGGTGGCTACAACCACCTATCCTTGCCCCGTATTGCCACCCTGAAGTAGAAGTAGAATGATGGAAACATTGTCAACCTATCACTGTGAGATATACCACTGTAAACCTGTACCAATAAATCTGAACCATTCATCAACCATGCATCAACCTGTACCTCAACTTGTAATCAACCTGTACTATAAACAAGTTCATCAACCATGCACCAACTTGTACCAAATAACCTATAATCAACTTGTACCATAAACAAGTACATCCAACCATGTATCAAGTATGTACCAATCATGTGTCAACTATTCATCAACTATGACTCATCAATATGTACCAACATCATCAACTATACACCTCATGTATGTGCCAACTCATCAACTGCTTGTCTCAACCATGTACTCAACATGTACCTCAACCAAAAGCCCTCATCAATTTCATAATACAAATCTAATTTGTACCTCTGTAATAGAATTTTTTTATATGATCACATTCCTATAGACCTTCCTTAACTTCAACAACAAGAGACTAGCATTTTCATCAAACTTTTCTTTAGTCTCACATGCCTAGTTTTGGATTAGTCAACAACTGTAACTTGAAGTAATCATAACTTTGTACCTGTAATGTATAAAAATATGAAACTGATACAAAATGTTCTTCAGTGTTTTTTGTGCAATTCCTCCAGGCTTCACTACTTGAAACCTCTCATAAAAAGAGTTATAGAAAAAATGGCATACCTTGCTGAATTCTAGTTTATTCTAGAGAGTGATCTTGTAGAGCGTGCCCTGCACGAAATATTTGTTGAATTGATATGAAAATGTTACACACAATACTAAATATTGTACCCTAACCAACACATTTAGTTTCACTGAATTTTCATCTATAATGAATAAGTTATGATGTTTTTACCTGAAACGCCTGTTTTTGACTAGTTTCAGGACTAGCCACAAACCCTATTTTCCATAGAGTGTAACTCCAAAAATACAATGATCCACAAGATGAATTTTTTACCACATATACTTGGATATGTCTTCTCAATGGAATAGCAATTACATGGTCTGAATCATTATATAAAAAAAATTATAGCGAAAATGGTGAGATGACCTGTAAATAACATACCTTAGAAAGCATCATCAAAAGAATTTATCCTTCCTTACATTTCGGCCTTCTTTTCTTCACCTTCCCTCAGAATTTCGGCTTGGATATAATTGGATACCCCAGAAACCAATATATATTTAATATTCTCAAGTGATTAAAATGAGATATCCTTGTCTCTTATTTATACTCTCCAAGTAGCTTCCTTAAAAACATCTTCTATGTCACTTGGCCCCACTTTCCTTATTTTAGGGTTAACCCACTTCTAATTTCTCCATTAAATTTATTATTGAAATAATTTATTTTGTATTCAATTTGAATTATAATACACTCATTACTTCACTTTATTATTTACCTTTTAAAATCTCTTAAACCACTTTGACTACTTTGACCTTTTGGGGCTTCTAGATGACATATGTGGGTCCTCCAACTTCGTAAGGCCGTAACTCTCAAACCGTGAGGAGTTATGTGACGTTCCACATACCACCAGAAATGAAATGACATGTAATATCCATATAGATTAGTATTATCTAAAAATATATCATAACTCATACCATTATCCATCAAACAAACTTGGGTCCATTACCCAAACCTGGGGTCTCCAACTTCTCATGGCCATAACTCTCTAACCATGAGGGGTTATGTGACATTCCACATACCACCGGAAATAGAATGACAAGCACTATCCATATAGGATAGTTTACCTAACAAATTCATTGTCCTTCATCTCATTATTCCACAATTAACCATGGGTTCTCTTACTCCGCAAAGCGTCTTCCCGTGAGGGCTTTCACCATAAGGGGACCGCTTTGGAGTTCATCCATCTTTACTTCTTATCAACCATGACAAGACAATAATGATTCATCTTTACATCAAACAATATTGGGTCCATTACCCAAACCTTTGTGCTATGGGGCTTTCTTCAAGGGTTGACATCAATGAAAACCAACCTTAATCAACAATCTCCCCATTTGGCATTGATGGCAACACTTTGATGCAATACTAAAATCATATCACTCATGCTCCCCCTAGAACCATGCCTCTGCCCTCTGTATCTGATAAATTTTCCTCTGTCCTCTACATCTGATAAATTTGCTCCCCCTGGAACCATGCCTCTGTCCTCTGCATCTGATAAATCTCTCCCCCTTTGTCATCAATGGCAAAGGTATCTTTCCATTCGGGGTTACTCCCCCTGATTGAATTGTCCTCTTATGGTGCTTCCTCATGTATATCTAAGACATATAAGATAATCATTCAAAAAGCATTCATTTTGGAGTAGAAATAACTCCAAGTCTTTGGCGAAGATATTCAAAGGCTTCCCTTGGAAGTGGTTTTGTAAAGATGTTTACCACTTGTTCTTTTGTTCCCACATACTCAACTATGATGTTCTTTTTTGCAACCTGTTCCCGTAGAAAGTGATACTTGATTGGAATGTGCTTCATCTTGGAGTGCATCAACAGGTTTTTTGAGATATTGATGGCACTTGTATTATCACAATATATTGGAATGGGCTCATCATACTCAACCTATATATCTATCAAAGTTTGTTTCATCCAAAGAACCTGTGTACAACATGATGTTGCTGCAATATACTATGCCTCGGCTGTGGATAGAGATATTGATGATTGTTTCTTGCTCATCCATGATACCAAACACTCACCTAAGTAGAACTTTGCTCCACTGGTGCTTCGTCGATCATCAATACAACCTGCCCAATCTACATCTGTGTAGGCAATAAGTGATAGATCTTTTCCTTTTGGATACCATAATCCAAACTCTTATGTTCCTTTGAGATATCTGAAAATCCTCTTTACTGCTAATACA
>ML778077.1:608149-636215 GCA_009831015.1 Picea engelmannii | reverse complement strand
GATCTTTTCCTTTTGGATACCATAATCCAAACTCTTATGTTCCTTTGAGATATCTGAAAATCCTCTTTACTGCTAATACATGTGATTCCTTTGGTGCTGCTTGAAATTGTGCCACCTGTCCAACTGCTTGCATTACATTTGGTCTTGATGCTATGACATATAGTAGGTTTCCAATCATTGACCTGTATTTCCTCTGATCTGTAGACTTAGAATCATCATTTTTTCTCAACTTACAACTGGTTTGCATGGGAGTGATAACTGGTTTGCAATCTTCCATTATGAACCTCTTTAGCATTTCTCTAATATACCTGGTTTGAGAAATAAAAAATTCTTGGTTGCTTTGACGTATCTGAAGTCCTAGAAAGAAGGATAGTTCTCCAAGTAACGACATTTCAAATTCATTCTGCTTGTCTTTTGCAAATTTTTGGCTTAACCTATCATCATCACTACCAAATATAATATCATCAACATAAAATTCAATTAATAAAATATTACCTTGCCTTACCTTGATGTAGAGGTTGTTGTCTGCACTTCCTTTTATGAACCCTGGCTGCTGCAGATACTTATCCAATCTGGAGTACCATGCTCTAGGAGCCTGTTTTAGACCATACAAGGCCTTTTTTAATTTACATACATAGTCTATGTTCTATGACAACTGAAATCCTTCTGGTTGTTCAATGTAGACTTCTTATTCAAGTTCCTCATTAAGAAAAGATGATTTTATGTCCATCTGATATACTTTAACATTTTTGGAGCATGCATAAGCTAAAAGTAAACGGATTGCTTCCATTCTGGCAATTGGGACAAATGTCTCTTCAAAGTCGATTCCTTCAATCTGTGCATATCCTTTACATACCAATCTAGCTTTGTTCCTTGTAACCTATCCATCTTCATTCAATTTATTCCTGAAAACCCATTTTGTGTTGATCACATTCTTATTCTTTGGTCTTGGAACCAATTCCCAAGTGTCATTTTTCTCTATTTGATCAAATTCTTCATCCATGGCCTTATTCCAAAATTCATCCTTCTTGGATTCTTCAAAACAGTTTGGTTCAATTGTAGATAAGAGTGTTAGGTGTGTTTGTTCTGGTGAACGGATTTTTCTTCTAGTCTCAACTCTTGCATCTTTGTTTCCAATAATCTTATCTGAAGGATGATTCTTCTGTACTCGTTTGCTAGGTGTCTTTGGAGATACTGTCTAAACTTGCTCTTCTACTTCTGTCGAATTCTCTTCATCTTCATCTTTCTCTTCTACTTATTTTTCATCTTCTTCTTCGAAAATGTGTTCCATTGATTTGTTTTCTTCTTCCTTTGATTCTGATCTACCTGTTTCATCAATTGTTACATTGATGCTTTCCACAACTTTGTCCAATCTTAGATTATAACACTTGTATTCTTTCCTTGTACTTGAGTAACCAACAAGTATTCATTTGTCTACACGAGAGTCAAACTTTCCCATTCTGCCATCTTCTCTTTTGATGTAGCATTTGCTTCCAAAAACTCTGAAGTGCGTCACATTTGTTGGTCTTCCTTTCCATAGCTCATAGGGATTTTTATCATTGTTTTTTCTAAGCATTACTCTGTTTTGAATGTGAACTTTTGTATGCACTGCCTATGTCCAAAATATATCTATCAATTTGGAATCCATTAGCATTGTTCAAGCCATTTCTTGTATTGTCCTGTTCTTTCTTTCAACAACTCCATTCTGTTGAGGTGTCCTAGCAACGGAGAATTGCCTTTTTATTCCATGACTTCTAAAGTAGTCCATAAATTCCTTTGAAGTGAACTCTCCTCCATTATCAGATCTCAAACATTTGATTCTTGAATCCATCTCATTTTCAACCATTTCCTTGTAGATCTTGAAGTTTTCAAAAGCTTCTGACTTGTTCTTGAGAAAGAAAACTACAGACATTCTTGTATAATCATAAACTAATAACATAAAGTATTTTTCACCTTTTAAGCCCTTTGTTGTAGTTGGTCCAACTAGATCAGTGTGCACAATTTCCAATGGTCTTGTTGTTGAATATTCCTTTTATTTGAACCTGGTCTTTGTTTTTTTTCCTTGTTGACAATGCTTGCATAAAGTGTTGGTTGGTTTCGTGATCTGGGGCATTTCTCTGACTGTTTCTCTTTTGTTGACTTTGAAAAGGTTATCAAAATGCATATGACCCATTCTTCTATGCCATAGCCAAATTTCATCTTCCTTTCCTAGACAACACTTTTCATTTCCAATTTCACTTAACACATATATGTTGTTTGAAGTTCTTGCAACTGTACCGACCAATTTCTCAAAACCTTCTTTTCTTATCTCACACTTTTCTTAATCGAAAGTAAGTTTATGACCTTGGTCACACATTTGAATCATGCTTAGAAGATTATGTTTCATATCTTCTACCAGTAGAATATTTTGTGCATTTTCATTCTTGTTCCCAATTCGGACTGTGCCTTCTTCAACGATTTTGGATGAATTATCATTTTCGAAGGAGACTGATCCATTTTTTTTCTTTTTGTAATGTAAGAAATTTGTCTTTATCACCTATCATGTGTTTTGAACATCCACTATCAACATACCAACCGTGTTTCTTCTTCTTAGCTTGTAGAGCGACTGTGCATTCTTCATTGTTATACTGATCTTGCTTTCTTATCTATGTCGTTTTCTGAGGTTCTTGTCTGTGACTATTGTTATTCTGTTGAAGTTCTTTAGGAGAGACTGTCATTCTACAATCCTTGGCCATGTGTCCAAAATTGTTACATTTGTAATATTCTACTTCAGTGCTCAAAGATTCAAACCTGTTGTAACTTCTTCTTTGTGTGTCACTAAGTCTCCTTGAATAATCCCTTTGTGTATAACTCTCAAAGTTGTTACTATTCCTATTGTTAGCTCTACAATTCATAGCTTTATGTCCAAAATGTTACATGCATAACATAAACCAAAAAATATAGTTTGATACCTGGGAGTTGAAGATATTCTGAAAGGAGGTGCTCTTATGAATCCTTCTTCTTCTTGAGGCCTATCTATCTGTTGTTGATTCTGAAATCTGAATCTTCTTGGTGGAGGAGTGTCCCTGTAATCTTCCTTGTATATCTTCCTATCCTCTTTGATTGTTTCTACATATCTCTTTGGATTTGTTTCTTGCTTTGTTGTTTTGGAGCTTGATCCCTTTTCTGCCTGATTGTATCCAAGTCCAGACTTGTCAAGATGAGATTTTTGACTGTTGATAATGTCATCCAGAACTTTTGAGCTATTATGCATAATTTTATTTTGAATATCCTTTCTTAGTGTGACAACCTCTGCTTCCAAGTTTCCAATGATCTTGTCATTTTCTTCTAGTTGTTCTTTGAGTGCTTCTTCAATTATTTTATCTTCTTCTATTTGAACCTTCAATTTTGTGATCATTTGTTCTAGTTCTTCAGTGTCATTTTTCTTCTCTAGTTCTACTTGTAGTTTCTTGTTTTTCTTCTTTTCTCTTCTGATAACATCTATGGCACACATTAATTCTTCTCGATAGTCAAATTTTGCCTCTTCAATTTCTTATTCGACTTCTTCACATTCTTCTTCGGCTTCTTCATATTCTTCTTCAGAGTCTTCTTTGTCAGAGTCTTTTACTGCCATGAATAGAACTCTTCTTGTCTCATTGTCACTGACTTCATCTTCATTTGATGATGAGATGTCTTCTTTGGTGTATAAGTTTTTATTGAAAAATTTCTTTGTAGTTCTTTTGTCTTTATATGTGTGTTTTCCTTTTGAGTAACCTTCATCATTTATCTTTTTCTTATGAGGACATTTGTTATCAAAATGACCAATACCATCACAATTAAAACAAATTAAAGGGAGATTACCTCTATACCTACCGTTGGTTCCCTTGTTCAGTCTTTTGACGAAGTTGGTCACTTCTTCATCATCTTCCAAGGCGTCATTGTTGCTGCTATATTCTTCTTGTTCCTTTTTATTTTTCTTTGATCTTTTGGATGCCTTGAAGGCTGCTTATTTTACATCTAGATTTTCCTGCTCAGTTCTTAGTTCATATGCTGTGAAGATTCCATACAGTTCGTCCATGCTTATTGAGTCCAGATCCGATCATTCTTCTAGTGTTGATATCTTAGGGTTGAATCTCATAGGAAGAGATCTTAGTATCTTTTGAACAATTACAGATTCTTCAACTTGTTCTCCCAATCCTATGATTGCATTCACTATTTCATCGACTCGTAAGAAGTAGGATGTGATATCTTCATCTTCCTTCATTTTTAGTTGTTCAAACTGACCTCTGTAAGTCTGAAGCTTTGTTGCTTTGACTTTTGTATCTCCTTCATAAATATTTTGAAGCTTGTCCCAAATCTCTTTAGCGGATTTACAGTGTGCAACTTTGGTGAATACCGTATCACTGAGACCATTCAAAAGTGCATTTGTGGCTTTGGAATTATTCTCACCGAGTTTTACTGCTTTGTCATTTTTTGGTGGAAGTGTTGGTTTTGTGTATCCATATACAATTGATTGCCAAACTTGAAATCTGTGTGCCTGTATATATGTCCTCATCCTTATGCTCCAAAAAGCATACTTCTATCCATCAAACTGTGGTATTCCATTTTTATATGAGTTGTTACTCTCCATGATCTACCTTTCAGTGGTTAAATTGATTTCTAAATGAACCTACTCTGATACCAATTGTTGGATTACTGAGAGGCGGGGGGTGAATCAGTAATAGAGCAATTTAATCATTTTTAATCATATAATCCAAGTGTTATATCAACGAAGCATTATCATCCAATAACTGCAGAGTAAATAATCAATGAAAAAATGAACAAACATACACATACACAGTACACTAGTGTTTTACGTGGAAACCCAAATCGGTAGAAAACCACAGAATGTTTTTTCTTATATGTCTTGAAGAATTACATTCATTGGAAGCACCAACTTTGTTTTCTAGCTGCAACTGGAAGGAGGCTCCAACCCCCTATTTTCTCAGGCTACAACCTAAGGGAAGCTCCAACTCCCCAATTCTCTGGCTACAACCATAAGGAGGCTACAACCCCCTATGTTCTCCGGCTACAACTGGAAGGTGGCTACAACCACCTATCCTTGCCCCGTACTGCCACCTTGAAGTAGAAGTAGAATGATGGAACCACTGTCAAATTGTCACTGTGAGATATGCCACTGTAAACATGAATAAATTTGAACCATGCATCAACCTGTACCTCAACCTTTAATCAACCTGTACCATAAACAAGTGCATCAACCATGCACCAACCTGTACCAAATAGCTTGTAATCAACCTGTACCATAAACAAGTGCATCCAACCATGTACCAAGTATGTACCAATCATGTGTCAACTACTCATCAACTATGACTCATCAATATGCACCAACATCATCAACTATACACCTCATGTATGTGCCAACTCATCAACTACTTGTCTCAACCATGTACTCAACATGTACCTCAACCAAAAGCCCTCATCAATTTCATCATCCAAATATGATTTGTAGCTCTGTAATAGACATGTTTTATATGATCACATTCCTGCAAACCTTCCTTAACTTCAACAACAAGAGACTAGCATTTTCATCAAACTTTTCTTTAGTCTCACATGCCTAGTTTTGGATTAGTCAACAACCCTAACTTGAAGTAATCATAAATTTGTATCTGTAATGTATAAAGATATGAAACTGATACATAATGTTCTTCAGTGTGTTTTGTGCAATTCCTCCAGACTTCACTATTTGGAACCTCTCATAAAAGGAGTTATAGCAAAAATGGCATACCTTGCTGAATTTTGGCTTATTCTAGAGAGAGACCTTATAGAGCGGTCCCCGTATGGAATACTTGTTGAATTGATATGAAATTGTTACACATAATACTAAATAATTTACCCTAACCAACACATTTTGTTTCACTGAATTTGGATCTGTTATGAATAATTTATGGCGTTTTTACCTGAAACACATGTTTTTGACTAGTTTCAGGACTAGCCACAAACCCTATTTTCCATGGAGTGTAAATTGAAAAAAAAAATGACCCACAAGACGAATTGTTTACAAAATATACTTGGATATGTCTTCTCAATGGCATATCAATTTCACGGTCTTAATCATTATAGAAAAAAATTTATAGCGAAAATGGTGAGATGACATGTAAATAACATACCTTAGAAAGCACCATCAAAAGAATTTATTCTTCTTTGCATTTCATCCTTGTTTTCTTCACCTTCCCTCAGAATTTAGGCTTATATATCCTTGGTTACCTCAGACACCTATATATATTCAATATTCTCAAGTTTGATTAAAATGAGAGAGCCTTGCCTCTTATTTAAACTCTCCAAGTAGCTTCCTTAAAAACATCTTCTAGGTCACTTGGCCCCAGTTTCCTTATTTTAGGGTTAACCCACTTCTAATTTCTCCATTAAATTATAATACACTCATTAATTCACTTTATTATTTACCTTTTAAAATCTCTTAAACCACTTTGACTACTTTGACCTTTTGGGGCTTCTAGATGACATATGAGGGTCCTCCAACTTCGTAAGGCCATAATTCTCAAACCGTGAGGATTTATGTGATGTTCCACATACCACCAGAAATGAAATGACATGTACTATCCATATAGAATAGTATTATCTAAAAATATATTATAACTCATACCATTATCCATCAAACAAACTTGGGTCCATTACCCAAACCTGGGGTCTCCAACTTCTCATGGCCATAATTCTCTAACTGTGAGGAGTTATGTGACATTCCACATACCACCAGAAATGGAATGAAAAGAACTATCCATATAGGATAGTTTACTTGACAAATTCATTTTCCTTCATCTCATTATTCCACAATTAAGCATGGGTTCTCTTACTCCGCAAAGCATCTTCCCATGAGGGTTTTCACCATAAGGGGACCACTTTGGAGTTCATCCATATTTACTTCTTATCAACCATGACAAGAAAATAATGAGTCGTCTTTACATAAAACATTCTTGGGTCCATTACCCAAACCTTTGTGTTGCGGGGCTTTCTTCAAGGGTTGACATCAATGACAACCAACCTTAATCAACACTTTTTTGTTTCATTTTGTCCTTTTAGAGAAAGTTTCCCTAGGATCCCTACTTCAATTGTAGTGGAATCACTCATGAGGGATAGATCTAGAAGTTTCCCTATAAAACTTATTGATTTTCCTATATGAGATAATATGAGATGATATATGATCGATGTATTATTACAATGATGAGTGTTCCATATATAGAGAACATATGGTGACCGTCCATGAAAGGATGCGTCCCTTAGATAATCAATAACTATTTATTATTATCATTACTTATTATATATATTATTTAATAATCAATAATTATATTATCAATTATTAATCTAGGAGAATGCCTTCTCGATGTTGTCCAAACATCAACACTCCCTCTCAAGGAGGGAGACATTATGCATTATGCCAAGCTTATCTCTGAAGTACACAAACTTCTCCCTAGACTCATGACACATGTCTTTCAGTCTTGGGAGATGTCTCTCTCCCACCTGAACCAAGGGGAAACTCCTTCTGCAACTCCTGTTGAGCCAAATAACTCTCTCTGAGATCACGCTCACTATGGGTTTGCATGTGAAATCATCTAGAATCTTGAGTCTTTATTATTCCCTTTCAAATCACCATGACTAGGACAAAGACTACACCATGTTCATTCACCACAAGTACACCTCTATGAGTGAATGTTGTCCTGATGTTAACTAACAAGTGGAAAGCACTTCAAGCACCTCGAGTCCATATTATTACTTATCGTGATCAAGGAATGACTACGTCTGAGCCCATTTACCACAAGTACAACTTTGTGATAAATGTATCCTATCCCCATTGGTCTGCATCCCAATCTAGGAGAAGTTCCACGTGATGTTGAAACATCAACACTCCCTCTTATCTAGGGAGGTATCTTTCCATGATGTCTTCATCTAGTATTCCACTGACTACTTTGTAATCAACTAGTAGCACACAACTACTGTCTAGTGATACACGGTCACTACCAATGGTACACAACCATTGTAGTAGCACACAACTACTATCCAGAGACACACATTCTTCATCAGTGGTACATAACCACCATAGTAGCAAAATGTCTCTCACACATGGCATTCCCATGTGGACTTCTAAAAACACTAGGGTCAACTCCCCATAGTGTGTGACATCAAGGTAAACTCCCTTGACGTTTCCTCATATTCTCTCCATAAGGGACATGTCCTCATGTGTTCTCTATAAGGGACATTGGGATATAATCCCAACCCCACATATGCCTCTCAGATAAGTGTCCTCATAGATCAACTCAACTCAACCACAGAGGAGTACGAACTAGACTTCTGTAGGCCACTCCCTCTAGAAACACTAGGGTCAACTCCCCATAGTGTGTTATGTCAAGGTCAATTCCCTTGACATGTCCTCATGTGCTCTCCACAAGGGACGTTGGGCTATAATCCCAAACCCACTTATCCCTCTCAGATAAGTGTCCTCACAGATCAACTCAACTCAGCCACAGAGGAGTATGACCTGGAGAATGTCTCGGGAAGCTGAAAACATCAACACTCCCTCTCAGTGAGAGAGGCATTCTCTGCCAAGCCAGGTCTATCACGGGAGTACTTGAACTTCATCCTGGTAAGGGGTTTGGTAAGAACATCAACAACTTTCTCATATGTAGGAAGTTATTGCACCAGTACTGCCTTCCTCTACACCATGTATTTGATGTAATGGTACTTGATCTCAATGTGTTTTGATTTTTCATGAAACACTAGATTCTATGTGATCTTCACATAGCTCTGGTTATCACAATGAATAACGATGGAATCCAACACATGTCCAAATAAATCTGCAAGGATCTTGTGAAACCACACTGCTTTGTGGACTGCCACACTCAATGCAATGTACTCTACTTCTATGGTGCTCAAAGCCACATAAGTTTGTTTCTTTCTACACTAGGAAACCATGGTAGATCCCAAAGTGAGGCAACACCTGGAGGTTCTCTTCCTGTCCATTGTGCTCCCTGCCCAATCAGAGTAAGTATATCTCTGTAATCTCATGTCAATACTGGAATTATATCTCAGACCATGTCCAATTGCGCCTCCTAGGTATATCAACACATGCTTCACAACAATCCAGTGTGTCTGTCTCGACTGACTCATAAAATGGCTAAGTGCACTCACTGCATAGAAAATATCTAGTTTGGTGTTAACCAGATAAATCAATGATCCATTCAACTATTTGTACAGGGTTGGATAAATCTCATCGGAATCGAAAGAATTCACACTTAGTTTCTTCAAATTCGTCACCATTGGTGTATCCATGGGCTTACAGTTCAACATCCCAAACTTCTTCAATATCTCAACTGTGTACTTCCCCTAACTTAGGAATATCTCATCAGTTCTCTATCAAACCTCTAGTCCCAAGAAGTAGTGCACCATACCAAGGTCCTTCATCTCAAACTTAGAGGACAACTCATACTTTCATTTAACAATAAGGCTCTTTGTACCGGTGAGGAATAAATCATCAACATAGAGGACCAAAATTAGGGACTCACCATTAACAGGATTGTAGTACAGGTTGGGATCAACAACACTTTTTTTGAATCCCAAACTCATCAGGTGTCCATCAATCCTTGCATACCAAGCTCGAGGTGCCTGCTTGAGTCCATACAGGGCCTTATTCCACCTACACACATGAGACTCCTTCTCATATATCACGAAACCATCTCGTTGCTCGATGTATACTTCTTCTTCAATGTTTCCATTGAGAAAGGTTGTCTTCACATCCATCTGATGTAGTCTCCAACCCATGGATGTTTCAAGGGAAATAATCATCTGGATATAAGTGTATCGAGAAACAAGAGAAAATGTCTCTTCATACTCTATTCCCTCCACCTGAGAGAATCCTCTAGCAAAAAATATCGCTTTGTGCTTCTCGATGCTCCCATCAGTTGTGTATTTGATCTAATTGATCCACTTGGAAGTCACTATAGACTTCCCCTTAGGTCTTGGAACAATATCCCACACATCATTCTTCATGATGGACTGATACTCCTCTATCATGGCATATCTCCATACTAGTTGACTAGATGCCTCCTCATAACATGAAGGATCATAATCAATGATGTGGCTCATAAGTGCAGCATAGCACAAATATATAAGAGGTCTCCTTCTCTCTCGGAAGGTACCATGAGGAGCTACATGTCCTTATGCCTCCTGCAGAGTGTGATGAGCCCATGTAGGTCTCTTTCTACCTACTAAAATATATCTGGGAAAATCAACTGGAGCTACAGGATCAACGACATCAATTGGATCAATAGGCTCAACTATCTCCCTCTGAACTGTTGGAGGGTGAGGGGGAGAAGGCACCATCTCTTCATGTCTCTCACTATCAATCTCCATGTGAGATCCTCTGGATCTCCTAAAGGCTAACTCCTCCTTAAAGGTAACACTATGTTCACCTCAATCTGTCTTAGACCACGGATGTAGATTTGATATGCCTTAGAAGACTCATTATACCCCACAAATGTACCCTTTATACTTGAAGGGTCTAGATTGGTCCTTTTCTCTTTGGGTACATGAATGTATATTGGACACCCAAATATCTTGAAGAGTCCAACCTCAAGATTCACTAATGAATTGTGTCCATACTAGGCATCTCATGGTTCCCTCATGGAACACATGTCTAATACATATCGAGGTTCTCTCATGGAACCAATGTCTTCTTTAGGACACATCGAGGTTCCCTCATGGAGCCAATGCCCCACAAGACATATCGAGGTTTCCTTGCGAAAGAAATTTCTTGGTTCCTTTATCTGACCATCTGAGGCATGCCAAGATGAAGTCTACATTCCCCCCTATTAGTCGACACTGGACCCTCTAGGGAGAATGTCTCATGATGCTACCTCAAAAATATCTAGGTTCATAAGATTCTAGTCAATTTTCAAACATCTCACATAGAGTGCATCAAGCAACCAAATAATTTAAGTGACCGTATATAGAAACTGATGAACACAAATGGGAGTAATTACATTGGCTCTGGCTCTCTCTATGCCTTTTCAATAGTCTATATGATATCATGGGAAGCAATTGACCAGTGCTTCTCCCTCAAAGAGCCACATTGGATCATCATCTACCACATTAGGGGTGCATTGTGTGAAGGATTTATCCCACATTGATAGGAATCCCATAATTGACCACCACCATCAAACCTAAAGAGGATAGGCTTAAACAATCTACTACTAGATTCTTGTTCTACTACTAGATTCTCGTTTAGGTCGTTTCAATAAATTAGGACGAGAAACTCATGTCCGATGCCATTTTCCGTTATTCATGTTACAATCCAAGATATTAGTTTGGTATCCCACGTAGAAGACGTCCTCACCTCCAAACACATAATGAGCAAATGGAAGCCCACAAGGCATTAGATGTTTAACACTCTTAACCCAGCTAGCAATGCGCGTATCCATGTCTAGTTTCCACAAATGGAATGTGATTTTATCCATGCTCCCTTGGTATGTAATCCCTTGACATATAAGGCACAATTGTTTCTCAAGCTCTATCATATAGAGGGGGCGGAAGCATCGCTCATCCAACAAAATGGGTTTCTCCCATGCCTCATCTTCCATGCTAAAAAGCATCATCGCCACCTCTTCAACTTCACAACCCAACATAAAATCCCTCCAAAGACAAATGTGTCATTCATATAGGACACAAAAGTGTTGTCAATTGTCGGAAACCTTCTGCCACATATTGTTCTTGGCATTGTATATAAGTGTGGCCATCAATAGCCATAGGTTGTTTCTTGGAACCCATGATCTTGATATACATATCTAAACATTAATTCAATATTTAAATCAAAACCTCGATTCAATCTACCAAAGATATATGACTCATCAATATTGTGTGTAAGTGAAACCCTCCAAAATACTTGTAGCCAATAGGCTAGGTCTGACCAATAGTTCTCTCATTTTCTTGGTCCCTCCCGTGAGGGAGTCAAGCCCAGTCCTGCTATGATACCATGTTGATTTCCTATATGAGATAATATGAGATGATATATGATCGATGTATTATTACAACGATGAGTGTTCCATATAGAGAGAACATATGGTGACCATCCATGAAAGGATGTGTCCCTTGGATAATCAATAACTATTTATTATTATCATTACTTATTATACATATTATTTCATAATCAATAATTATATTATCAATTATTAATCTAGGAGAATGTCTTCTTGATGTTGTCCAAACATCAACACTCCCTCTCAATGAGGGAGACATTCTGCATCATGCCAAGATTATCTCTGAAGTATACAAACTTCTCCCTAGACTCGTGACACCTGTCTGTCAGTCTTGGGAGATGTCTCTCTCCCACCTAAACCAAGGGGAAACTCCTTCTGTGACTCCCATTGAGCCAAATGACTCTCTCTGAGATCAAGCTCACTCTGGGTCTGCATGTGAAAGCATCTATAATTCTGAGTCTTTATTATTCTCTTTCAAATCACCATGACTAGGACAAAGACTACACTAGGGTCATTCACCACAAGTACACCTCTGTGAGTGAATCTCGGCTTGATGTTAACTAACATGTGGAAAGCACCTCAAGTCCATAGTATTCCTTGTCGTGATCAAGGAATGACTACGCCTGGGTCCATTTACCACAAGTACACCTTTGTGATAAGTGTATCCTATCCCCGTTGGTCTGCATCCCAATCTAGGAGAAGGTCCACCTGATGTTGAAACATCAACACTCCCTCTTATCCAGGTAGGTATATTTCCATGATGTCTTCATCTAGTAGTCCACTGACTACTTTGTAATCAACTAGTAGCACACAACTACTGTCTAGTGATACATAGTCACTACCAGTGGTACACAATCATTGTAACAACACACAACTACTATCCAGACACACACAACCAGTGGTACACAACCACCATAGTAGAAAAAGTTCTCTCACACATGGCATTCCCATGTGGACTTCTAAAAACACTAGGGTCAACTCCCCATAGTGTGTGACGTCAAGGTAAACTCCCTTGACGTTTCCTCATGTGCTCTCCACAAGGGACGTGTCCTCATGTGCTCTCGACAAGGAACATTGGGATATAATCCTAACCCCACTTATCCCTCTCAGATAAGTGTCCTCACAGATCAACTCAACTCAACCACAGAGGAGTACAATCTAGACTTCTATAGGCCAATCCCTCTAGAAACACTAGGGTCAACTCCCCATAGTGTGTGATGTCAAGGTCAACTCCCTTGACATGTCTTCATGTGCTCTCCACAAGGGACATGTCCTCATGTTCTCTCCACAAGGGACATGTCCTCATGTGATCTCCACAAGGGACATTGGGCTATAATCCAAAACCCACTTATCCCTCTCAGATAAGTGTCCTCGCATATCAACTCAACTCAGTCACATAGGAGTATGACTTGGAGAATGTCTCAGGAATCTGAAAAAATCAACACCCCCTCTCAGTGAGAGAGGCATTCTCTGCCATGCCAGGTCTATCACGGAAGTACTCAAACTTCGTCCTGGTAAGGGGTTTGGAAAGAACATCAACAACTTGCTCATCTGTAGGAAGCTATTGCACCAGTACTGCCTTCCTCTGCACCATGTCTTGGATGTAATGGTACTTGATCTCAATGTGTTTCGATTTGTCATGATACAATGGATTATATGAGAGCTTCACATAGCTCTGGTTATCACAATGAATAACGGTGGAATCCAACACATGTACAAATAAATCTGCAAGGAGCTTGTGAAGCCACACTGCTTCACGGACTTCCACACTCAATGCAATGTACTCTGCGTCTATGGTGCTCAAAGCCACATAAGTTTGTTTCTTGCTACACCAGGAAACCATGGTAGATCCCAAAGTGAGGCAACACCCGAAGGTTCTCTTCCTGTCCACTGTGCTCCCTGCCCAATCAAAGTAAGTATATCCCTACAATCTCATGTCAATACTGGAAGTATATCACAGACCATGTCCAATTGCGCCTCCTAGGTATCTCAATACATGCTTGACAACAATCCAATGTGTCTGTCTCGACTAACTCATAAAATGGCTAAGTGTACTCACTGCATAGAAAATATCTAGTATGGTGTTAACCAAATACATCAATGATCCAATCAACTATCTGTACAGGGTCAGATAAATCTCATCAGAATCGGAAGAATTCACACTTAGTTTCTTCAAATTCGTCACCATTGGTGTATCCATGGGCTTATAGTTCAACATCCCAAACTTATTCAATATCTCAATTGTGTACTTCCCCTGACTTAGGAATATCTCATCAATTATCTGTCACACCTCTAGTCCCAAGAAATAGTGCATCATACCAAGGTCCTTCATCTCAAACTTAGAGCACAACGCATACTTTCATTCAACAATAAGGCTCTTTGTACCGGTGAGGAATAAATCATCAACGTAGAGGACCAAAATCAGGGACTCACCATTAACAATATTGTAGTACAGGTTGGGATCAACAACACTTTTGTTGAATCCCAAACTCATTATGTGTCCATCAATCCTTTCATACCAAGCTCGAGGTGCTTACTTGAGTCCATACAGGGCCTTCTTCAACCTACACACATGAGACTCCTTCTCATGTATCACGAAACCATCTCGTTGCTCGATGTATACTTCTTCTTCAATATCTCCATTGAGAAAGGTTGTCTTCACATCCATGTGATGTAGTCTCCAACCCATGGATGTTGCAAGGGAAATAATTATTCGGATAGAAGTGTATCGAGAAACAAGAACAAATTTCTCTTCATAATCTATTCCCTCCACCTGAGAGAATCCTCTAGCAACAAATCTCACTTTGTGCTTCTCGATGCTCCCATTAGTTGTGTGTTTGATCTAACAGATCCACTTGGAAGTCACTATAGACTTCCCCTTAGGTCTCGGAACAATATCCCACACATTATTCTTCACGATGGGCTGATACTCCTCTATCATGGCATATCTCCATACTGGCTGACTAGATGCCTCCTCATAACATGAAGGATCATAATCAATGATGTGGCTCATAACTGCGTCATAGCACAAATATATATGAGGGCTCCTTCTCTCTCGGAAGGTACCATGAGGAGCTACATGTCCTTATGCCTCCTACAGAGTCTGACGAGCCCATGTAGGTCTCTTTCTACCTATTACAATATCTTTGGGAACATCAACTGAAGCTACAGGATCAACGACATCAATTGGATCAATAGGCTCAACTATCTACCTCTGAACTATTGGAGGGTGAGGGGGAGAAGGCACCATCTCTTTATGTCTCTCACTATCAATCTCCATGTGAGATCCTCTAGATCTCCTAAAGGCTAACTACTCCTTAAAGGTAACATCTATGCTCACCTCAATCTGTCTCATACCAGGGATGTAGATTCGATATGCCTTCGAAGACTCATTGTACCCCACAAATGTACCCTTTATGCCTGAAGGGTCTAGATTGGTCCTTTTCTCCTTGGGTACATGAATGTATATTGGACACCCAAATATCTTGAAGCTTCCAACCTCAGGCTTCACTAATGAACTGTGTCCATACTTGGCATCTCATGGTTCCCTCGTGGAACACATGTCTAAGACATATTGAGGTTCTCCCATGGAACCAATGTTGTCTCTAGGACACATTGAGGTTCCCTCATGGAGCTAATGCACTCCAAGACATATCGAGGTTTCCTCATGAAAGAAATTTCTTGGTTCCTTTATCTGACCATCTAAGGCATGTCAAGATGAAGTCTACACTTCCCCCTACTAGTCCACATAGGACCCTCTGGGGAGAATGTCTCATGATGCTGCCTCAAAAATCTCTAGTTTCATAAGCTTCTAGTCAATTTTCAAAGATCTCACATAGAGTGCATCAAGCAACCAAATAATTTAGGTGAACGTATATAGCAATTGGTGAACACAACTGGGAGCAATTACATTGGCTCTGGCTCTCTCTATGCCTTGTCAATAGTCTATATGATATCATGGGAAGCAATTGACCAGTGCTTCTCCCTCAAAGAGCCACATTGGATCATCATCTACCACATTAGGGGCACATTGTGTGAAGGATTTATCCCACATTGATAGGAATTCCATAATTGACCACCACCATCAAACCTAAAGAGGCTAGGCTTAAACAATCTACTACTAGATTCTTGTTCAGGCTTAAACATTCTACTACTAGATTCTCGTTTAGGTTGTTTCAATAAATTAGGACGAGAAACTCATGTCCGATGCCATTTTTCGTTATTCATGTTACAATCCAAGATATTTTTTGGTATCCCACATATAAGACGTCCTCACCTCTAAACACATAATGAGCAAATGGAAGCCCACCAGGCATTAGATGTTTAACACTCTTAACCCAGCTAGCGTTGTGTGTATCCATGTCCAGTTTCCACAAATGGAATGTGATTTTATCCACTCTCCCTTGGTATATAATCCCTTGACATATAAGGCACAATTGTTTCTCAAGCTCTATCATACAGAGGGGGTGAAAGCATTGCTCATCCAATAAAATGGGTTTCTCCCATGCCTCATCTTCCACGCTAAAAAGCATCACCATTTGTTTTCCCCACCTCTTCAACTTCACAACCCAGCAGAAAATCCCTCCAAAGACAAATGTGTCATTCATACAGGACACAAAAGTGTCGTTGATTGTCTGAAACCTTCTGCCACGTATTGTTCTTGGCATTGTATATAAGTGTGGCCATCAATAGCCATAGGTTGTTTCTTCGAACCCATGATCTTGATATACATATCTAAACATTAATTCAATATTTAAATCAAAACCTCGAGTCAATCTACCAAAGATATCTGACTCATTAATATTGCGTGTAAGTGAAAGCCTCCAAAATACTTGTAGCCACTAGGCTAGGTCTGACAAATAGTTCTCTCATTTTCCTGGGCCCTCCCGTGAGGGAGTCAAGCCCAGTCCTGCTCTGATACCATGTTGATTTCCTATATGAGATAATATGAGATGATATATGATCGATGTATTATTAAAATGATGAGTGTTCCATATATAGAGAACATATGGTGACCATCCATGAAAGGATGTGTCCCTTGGATAATCAATAACTATTTATTATTATCATTACTTATTATATATATTATTTAATAATCAATTATTATATTATCAATTATTAATCTAGGAGAATTTCTTCCCAATGTTGTGGAAACATCAACAAAAACTACTTCTATTTGTATAATGAATTGGCTAATTGAGTCACTAAAAGGTAATTCAACATCCTCACATGAAGCTAATGAAGGGATATCGAAATTATGCCTTCATTAATTCAATTAATTGCTTCGATCACTTCATAGATAGAGATTGATTGTCTAGAATATCCAATACCTTCTCCATCGTATGTCATAGGTAGAATGTTATTTGTAGCATTTAAGTCCTCAGGGAAAACAATACCTTGACCTCTCCTTCAAGCAAGCCTCCACCTTGGATCCATTTGTGGATAAACCTTGGGCCATCTAACCTATGCCATGGTTGTCCTACCCTTTCGTCTACCTTTCGTATCCCTATGATTACCCTAGCTCAAACCTGTTGTAACCCTTCGAACATAACATGTAATGGTTTGATCAATTTTTGTAGATATAAATGAGCATTGAGCTATTGAAATAAAATAGAACATGGAATCAATCTCCTCTATGCAATTACAATAGGTGGCCATGCCTACAACCTTTCCTCTCAAAACCTAGTTTCCATAGCTTCGAGAAACTTTAGCAGCTTCTGCTTTGTCATTTATTCCCTACAAGAAACCCTAAGGCTTTGTTTTTGCACTTGACAACACAACCTTTAAAGGTTCTAAGCACTTACTTCCACTAATTTTTTTTCAGTGACACAAAGCCAGATTTCCTTCCACCTAAAATTCTTCCTTTTACCTCAAGTGTATAAATTAGGGCCAAATGCTAAAACCCTAGCATGAAGAGTCAAAGATAGCAGTGGTTCCATCTACTATTAGGGCTATGACATAGCGTAAGAGGCACATTTGAACCATGAAGCATGACATTAAAACTCCATCCCCGATGTTTCACCTATAAATTATAGAGCTTTTAACAGTTTTAGGGTTAAACATGGAGCTGACTCAATTTCGAAAAAACTAACTAAAGCCTTGTTAAATATTAAAGATGACTTCTTCAAGATTTGCCAAAAATGTAGGCAAATCCAACCATTTTTCATGATATGTTAATCGCATACACTAAGCATCTGTAGAGCTTTAACTTTCACTTCATTCGTTTGGATCTCCTATACGAATGTATATAAAAGGCAATATAGATTATTTAGTTCCAAGGGTTAGTTCAAGTGGTTCTGAGCTAGACTCATGAGGAAACATGGGAGTGACATCAACATGTCACTTATAGGAATTGAACCTAAATGGAGAGGTTAACAACCAATCCTTCCAACCACCTAGACTAGACCCAATTGACATAAATATAGATTGTATGTATATTTAGAGAGGTACATTACATTAATATAATGCCTCTAAGGAAATGACAATAATTCACCTTCCATTTGTTGGTTTTGAGCTATTTATTTATATAATAATGTTATGTTAAAATATAAAATTTTAATTATTTTTAAATAAAAATAAAAATAAAAAAATTTATAACATTTTTATATAAATATTTTATTAAATTTAATTTAATTTGTAAAATATATTATTAATAAAAATAAATAAATTTATAAAATTTTTATATAAATATTTTATTAAATTTAATTTAATTTGTAAAATATATTATTAATAAAAATAAATAAATTTATAACATTTTTATATAAATATTTTATTAAAATTAATTTAATTTGTAAAATATATTATTTTTTATAAAAATTTAAAATATTTTTTTATAAATATTTATTAAATTTATATGTGATATATTAATTTTGTTTAATGATGAAGTAAATTAACAAATAAATCAAACACTTTATTTTATTATTATAATTAAGTTTAAAATAAAAATGTGTTAAAAGTATATCATAAATATGTTTAAAGAATGGACCCAAAGTCTTATTGTTCCTATTTTTAAGAATGGGGATAAAAACATTCCCTCTAATTATAGGAATATAATGATTAGCCTGATTTTAGTCAAGCTTTATGGAATTATTTAAAAAAAAAGATTAGCCTTTGGCTAGAAAGTCATAGTAAAAGAGCTAAAGGATAGGCCTAGTTTAAGAGATATCATTAAACTATGGAGCATCTTGTTATCTTCAGGATCATTGTAGAGGAGTTGGAAGCAATACTAAAACCAAATTTTTTTGTTGTTTTGTTGACTTTAGAATTTTTTTTGACATTGTTCCTAGAAAAAACCTTTGGAATAGGTTGGAAGAGATAAAAGTTCTTTTCGAGTTGAGGGTTCCTACAAGAAGGCCATATGTGAATGTTGTTGCCAATTTTAAGAACATTGAGGGTTGGTCGAAAGAGATTAACTGCAATATTGGAGTCAAGCAAGGTTGTCCCTTGTCCCCTACCCTTTTTGGCATATACATTGACAAGTTAGAAGATTGGTTGGAAGAAGCAGGTTGTATCGGCCCTACTCTCACTGGTATAGTCATCAATCTTCTTATTTATGCCAATGATATCGTTCTTATTGCGAGGAGTCCCCATGATCTTGAAAACTAACTAAGAATCCTCAAGGATTTTTGCTCCAATATGAGTATGACTGTCAACACTAACAAGACTAAGGTAGTGATCATTAAATCCCATAAGATCACTTATGATACCTTAGTATATGACAACAACAAGTTGGAGGAAGTGACTTCATACAAATATCTTAGAATCGATATTCACCACAAGCTCAATTGGAATTATAGCATTGAGAAAAAGATTATTGGGGAGAGCAGAGATAGTATGTTTTCAATTTTTGTTGCATCCAGAATAATTTAAAAAAAAATTACACCTTAAGAAATTGGATCCATCTTTGTGCTTGACATATCCTAGTTTAAGATGGATCTATGATGGTATATGATTAACTCTTATCTACAGTGTCAGCGATAACGAAGAAAGTGATACAATGCCAACAACAATGGAGAGACTGATTTTCATTAAAAGTTTACAAGATAATGAAGAAAGTGATATAGTGCCAACAACAAATAACAATGGAAAGACTAATTTTCATTAAAAGTTTACAAGGAAAAAGCTAGCTAGATATTGACTTTTAGTTATAAAGCCATATCATTTTATAGTGATAGAACCAACTTGAAAAATTAAATTCATGCTTGTGTGTAGTGGAACGGAGGGCAGGTTAAGGTGGATAAATCCACCAGATGGTGGTAGTTGTGGATGCTTTCTACAATGCTTGACAAATCCAAGTTTAGGAGGATCTACATTGGTATATGATTAACTCTTATCTACACTGCCAACAACAATGTAGAGAGTGACAAATCCAAGTTTAGGAGGATCTACATTGGTATATGATTAACTCTTATCTACACTGCCAACAACAATGTAGAGAGTGATTTTCATTAAAAGTTAAAAAAGAAAAGGCTAGCTAGATATTTATTTTTAGTTATAAAGCGATAGCATTTTATAATGATAGAACCAACTTGAAAAAGTAAATTCATGCTTGTTAAGCTGGATAAATCCAGCCGATGGTGGTAGTTGCGGATGCTTTGTGGCCTTAAATTCATTAGGCCTACTAAAAGGAGTATACTTTTGTGCATAATATTAAGAAGGAAGGGAGGGTGGTTGATTTTTATTTTTAAAGGTATATCACGGAAGGAGTTCAATCAAGTGGAGGGGAGTCGGTGAAAATGACTGAGGTTTTTGATTTGTTAAGGGATCATTTTCAATGTTTTATGATTTAATTTATTTTTTTACAATTTTATTGGAATGTAACTATAGAAGAATTGTTGATTGTAATTTTTCTTTATTGAATCGATATTTTTAATTGAAATTTTTATTAAATACTCATTTTATATTCAAATTATATAATTTTATTAAATACTCATTTATTACATAAATTTGAGTATTTGTGAATTAAAGGTTTTGGCAGGAATTTTATCAACCAGTCTTAGTTCTACCAAGACTTTCCATCTTGTAATTTTATTTCTAAGGATTTTGGTTTTACAATTTAAATTATAAATCTTAAATATATAAACTTATCTTAAAATTTTGATATAACAGAATATTTATGAGCAATCTTTATAAAACATCACAGTTTTAAAAAAAAAACATCAATGTCATAAATACATTTATAACCAATCTATTTGGTACTTAACTGGTGGGATTTTACTTTTTCATATAAGATTTCATGTAAGATTAGTCTAAAGGTTTTATATTTTTATTTATTTTTAGATAATTATTAATCAAATTTTTACAATTTTTTATTGTTTAAATTATATTTTTAAATATATATATATGGTGTTATGAAAAAATTCAAAAACTTTTAAAATATTTAGATTTTTAATCACTAAAATCTACAATTAAAACTATTCTTCTAAATTTCTAACCAACTTTTAAACAAAAATACTTGAAAAAATGTAAAAAAAATAAAAACATATTTAGAATAAGCAATTTACATATATCTCACAATATATTAAGACATTGATGTGATGGTATAAAAGATCATAAGACAACATATCTATAATTCAGTTGGCCTCTAAAACTTTTGATGACATTTTACTAGCCCAGGAGCTTAAATGAGTAATTGAAGACTATCAAACTTGGGAAGCATGGATCAAATTTGAAGGGTTGGTCCTAATTTCAGCTAGAAGGGTATATAATCATGCAACCCTTCCACTATGAAAAGTTCCAAAAAAAATTACTTTTCAATTGACTATAATAAAAAAAGTACACACTTCATAAAAAAAAATGATTTAAATAAAATATTACATTTCCAATCAAATTTTTTATCTTTGAAAAGAATTTTGACAAGGAAAATAGCTATTAATCCTTCAACAACAAACATGAAATCAACATAAATGCATAAATTTAATCTCAACATATGCATTTCACAATTATGGATGATAACATGAATAGCCATTTGGAATTTTACATTGGTATGTATTGGGCTATCTATAGAAAAAAAAATGGCCATCTAACTAATAACTTCAAACAAAAATAGCTCTTCACATATAACGAATACAAAGCCCTATCACCATCCCCTCCCACTCCTGTGCAAGAGCTTAAGTAGCTAGCATACTTGTTAGGGTTTACATCAATGTTGTATATCTCGTCTCAGGGAAAGTATTGGCAAGGGTTCGGAATGTAACTTCTCGATGACATCAGCGGAAAATATCGAAATATCTCTGAAAATGTCGCAAGACCTCAAAAAAATACAAAAACACTCATTTTGTTTCAATTTTTTAAACATGTAAAGTAACAAGAACATCAAATAAACACATTGCTACATAAATACAAAAACACAACCAATAAATAAGATGCATAAGATGTCAAGTGGTCACATAACATTACTAAACTAAAAATTCTTAAACATGTTCATGATAGGATGATAGTAGATACAAAATCACATCAAATGATCAAAATAAATGTAACTCATGAGATGAATCATCACGAGGCATCTAGATACTAAATTGTACATGATAAAATTAAAATGATAGATCATAGGAATCCAAATCATTGATTCCCTTTAGGTCGTGTTGCTCTAGTCCTTTTATGGGTAAAGGGCACCACTTTTCCTCTGGAAGCAATAGGTCGTCATGGAGGTACTCGAGATGAGCTTGGAGTGGAAGCTCCAACTGCTCCAGATGCTCCATTTGAGGTGGTAAGTGATGGGGACGAGGTGGAAGGAAAATTTTGTTTCCTCTTCCCAGTCCCAACAGACCCAAGTCCAACTCCAGGTATGGCTCTCTGTGGAGGTGGTGGTGGCATTGGATCCACTGGAAGTCCAATCTCCTCCTCAACCTATGTATCCACTGGAAGTGGAACATCGTTGTCCTCCTCCTCCTCTGTTGTTTCCTCCTCCCTCAAATCATCTGCATGCTCTTCCTCCAACCACTCGGGTGCCTCCTCCATCTCAGACTCCTGAATCTCCACCCTCCACTGACTAGTGGTGTCAATGTCATCCAATGAAATGGCCTCTATGTCAGATTCTTTGTCAAGTTGCTACACCCACAACCTTAGATTGTAGTAGACATATACCAAGTCATTAAGGCACTGGATACCTAACCCGTATGAACATTGAGAGCCATAGTTAGTGATGGTAAATAGTAAATACTAAATTGTAAAAATTAAAATTAATTTTTTTTTATAAACAATTTAAATTTTGATTGTTGCATTTTTTAACATTTCTAAGTTGTTGCGCTTCTTAGAGTGTATCTTTTCAAAGACACTCCAATTGTGCTCACACCCTGAAGAACTTCAAGTTTTACTAAGCACCCGAACGACAAGTTTCTGTAGATCTGGGAGCTTTCCACTAGACATCTACAATGAATAAAATGAAAGGAAGACGACGAATTATATTTAGGATTTCCATCAAATAATAAATGTCATATATAATATATAGGAAATAATAAAAAAAATTGAAATTGAAGCTTACATGGCATCCTTGTGGTCCTATCTTGGACAACCATATCATACCTCAACATCCCAGATGCCATCCTATATATCTCATTCTGTTTAGAAATCTTTGAGCGTTCAGTTGGATTCAACACCATCCTCTGAACACACTAGAGGAAACCATCAATGACCTCACCATCAAAATTGAATCCACAAGCATAAGCGAATGCAGGGTTGAGGTAGAGCCCTGCTACATGAATGGGATGATGGAGAGTGTTATTCCATCACTCATCAATCACACCCCATATTTGAGCTCTCTTGGTGAGTCCTTCCTCCCCCTTGTCCTCATGGTACCGGTAGATAGCTTCCTTGGCCTTATCCATGGCCTCATACAAGTATCCCATTGCGGGCTTCTCACCATCAACCAATCGAAGAACCTTTACCAAAGGTTCACTAATGGTACATACCTCCCCTACTCCAGTCCATAATCTTTGGTCATGTCTCATAAGTTGGGCTATGACTTGCCCATCTTGTTTGGTGCTATAGACACAAGCAACCCACTCATTAGAAAGAAACATTCTTTGTAACTACAACATACTATTGAGGAGCGACTGAAGAGAAATGAAGCTGGTGGCAAAACGTGTGATTGTGGGACGCACCAACTCTCTGTTTCTTGTGAATTGTCTCATGAGTGAAAGAACAAATGTGTGATTATATATATATATATTGTCACACTCAGAGTTGAATCAATGATTTCCTTGATCCAAGGAAGTTTTCCCATGTCCTCTAGCATCAAATAAATGCAATGGGTGGTAAAAGGACTCCAGTACAAGGATGGATACCTCCCCATAAGCATTCTCCCAGCAACAACATAATTAGCAGCATTGTCTGTGATGACTTGGACAACATACTGTGGGCCTATCTCTCGGATAAAGCCATCCAACAACTCACATAATAATTGTGCATCTTTTGTATATGCACTTGCATCAACACTTTTGATAAACATTGTCCCCTTGGGACAATTAATCAAGAAGTTTAGAATTGACCTACCCTTCCCATCAGTCCACCCATCCAACATCACAGTGCATCCGCTGGTCTTCCATGTTTCCCTGAGCTGAGCTAATCTTTCTGTGCAGTCAATCTTTTCCCCTTGAAGGAGACGCCCTCTCAAATCCTAATAGGAAGGGCCCCTATACCCAGGGCCAACAATTGCAACAACTTCAAACATGGAATGGTATAAGGGGTTATTGGCAATGTTAAAAGGTATATCACTCCAAAGAAAACATTTGGCCACAATTTTGTCGGCCTCCTCGGTCTCTTTTATTTTAATCAATGACCGAATAGAAGGTTTCCCCCCAGGTGTTGACCTCGACACAAAGAAATGTGAGGTTGATGAGCGAACTGCAGAAGTTGAGGGCCCTGTGGCTGAGGAGTGGGATTGTGGTATTGGTCCCCCCTCAAAGGCACTTGTTCCAGTGTTTCTATTTGCAAGTTTAAGTTCTTTTTTGCGAGCCTCGATCACATCCCTCTTATTAGCCATATCAATGAGTGATTGGTTTGCAATACACATAGATTTTGGGCTACTATTTAAACAAATATCCACATCAAACCCAGTGATTTTGGCAAGGTGGTATTTCAAGCGGCTAATTCCTCTATAAACTCTTTTGCCACAAAGATTACATGTCAATATTTGTCTATTGGGAAGTTATATTGGTTCACCATACACCCACATTGGATCCAATGCCTTCGACATTTTGTTTAGATGAAAATATTAAACCTATGGCACAAAAAAATAAAAAAAATAAACACATGGTAATGCAAAGATTAAATAATGAGAGCTAGATGAATTAGAATGAACAAATCTTCCATTCAAAAACAACAAGAAGAGGCACATTGCAAACCCTAGCCTAACTCTAAAAAAACAAAGTTCAAACTTCAAACAAATAAAAGAAAAACGTTTTGGATCATTCCTGGAAACTTGATGGTTTGAATGATTGAATGATGAATCTCGACTTCACGATCTCTCCGCTAATGGAAACAAGATCCTTGTCTTTCTCCTTCTTGGATAGATGCACAATGACTTCCCTCACACCTCTCTAGCTCTCTTACACATTAGAAATGAAACAATTAGTGAAAAAAGCAACCTACAGCCTTTAAAACCCCTTCACATTCCCATCGACTCACGATATCTTCTCAATGTGTCGCAACCTGTGGCCTTTAAAACCCCTTAACGTTCCCATCGACTCACAATATCTTCCCAATGTGTCACGACATATTCCCAACGGCATATTCCCAACAATATATCGATCCCCTCTATATATCGACTCTATATCGCTGAGATATACAACACTAGTTTACATAAACAACATAAATTTAAATATTTAAAAAATAAAAAAAGCATTTCTTAAATTTTAAAGATGTTTTTGAATATTTAAAACATAAAAAAAAACACATTTCTATAAATTTTAAAAATATTTTCGAATATTAAACTTCCAAGAATGACTAAACAACCATGAAACCATGAAATGCCACACTATGGAGCTTACAACACAAGAATTGGCGAATTGACGAGCTTTATAAAAATAAAAAATAAAGAAGGAATATGAAATAACAGAATTTTATAGTAGAATCTTGAAATAATACTAAATAGTTCGTTCAAACAATGAACAGCAAGCTAAGCACAATTTACCTAAACTTAATTAAAATATTTTTAATGAAATACCCAGTAACTTAAAAATAACCTTTAAAGAAATTTAAAAATAGCCCAACAAAATGAGCCCAAAACGAAACAATTTCACGGATTTCTTTAAATAGCCAAACAAAATGAACCCAAAACCAAACAATTTCACTGTTTTTTTTTAACATGAAAGCAAAAAAATAAAAAATTATGTCCACTTAAAAAAAAAATAGAAAAAAAAAAAGGTGGAAGCATGCTCTATACCTAATTTCTTCAAATCTTGAAGAAAATTTTCCTTTGCATAGGCGTATGGGGATCGAAATCAGAGTTTGCAACATGAACACTCGTTTAAATATTCTATCAACCTTATCAAGGGCTCAAATTATATATATAAAAGAAGAGTTAATTTTTTTTAGTTATTTTTCTGGTTTGTTTTTTGGCCATACAGTTTTAAATTTTTGGTTGATTTAGAAATCTGATTGTTTTTCTAGCATCTGGATTGGTTTAAAATGGGACAAAACCCTTATGATAAAGTTTTGAAATACATAGAACTTTGATCCATGCCAAACTCAAAATATCCATGAAAATCTAGCCTGATTCAAACCCTTTTTTTTGCATAAAAAAAAAAAAAAAAAAGATTACTCCTTAATTAACTTACTCTGTTTAGGAAAACTTTTAACCACTGCCATTGTCGTAATCAACAAAGTCGAAAACCCTATAACCACGGCCATTGTTGTGAAGCAGTTACGAACGGGATAGGGCAGTCGAACAGGAAGGATGCATCAATGCAGTTGAAACCCTTTAATCATGGCAGTCGAAAAACTTTAACCACTGCAATGAATAAGACAGATGCATTAATATCCAGAGTTCATTAATATGGAGGGCCCAATTTTCAACAATTTTGGGTGAATAACTGTAGTGACAGCGAAACAGAAAAACATTTCATTTTAAAATGTGAGGCCCACAAAGACAGTAGGGAAAATTATGTAGGTATTATGGCAGCTAATTCTTGAGATAATCTATTCAGCAAAGAGTTTGTTGAGAAGCTGGGAGGGATTATTGTAAAACTTCACAGGAAAAGGGCAGAAAACAAAAGCCAGATGAAAAAACAATCTGTCCCATAGGCTATTTTTAGCCTTGTGAACGTTAAAAATACTTTCTTTCTTTCTTTATCATGACTGACATTTTCTCTGAAATCTCAAACTATATTTTGCATTTTTTGAAAAATTAACAAAAATTAAAATAAGCATTTTTTTAGGGGCATAATTTTCATCGTACTTAGACATGTTGGAGAGCCATTAACGTGCTGTGATGTGTTAAATTTTGAACACATAAATTAAAAGCAGTAGTCTAAACGTTCTGATTTTTGGGTTTTTTTAGTCATTTTTTTTTGTTTGATTTTGCTCAAAATTTGGTGATGAATGTTTGGATTTGAAGATTTGAGCAGTTAAGTTTGTATAATCTAAGTAATCCAAGGGGTTTTCAGCAAACTGAATCCATTTATACATTAAAAAAAAAATTAAACAACAAAAAATAGAGATTTTGTACAACTAATTCCTATAAAAAAATCCAAAAAATAAAACGTATAATCAACGCCCAATTAAAATAAGCACTTCTTTTATGGACATTATTTTCATCGTACTTCTGAGACATCGTACTTCAATTTTGAACCCTGACGGCAACTTCTTCATTGCTTTGTTCGATACACTGACAGTCAAAGCAAAAATGTACAGCCGACAATGAAAGGGCAACCCAGATAAGCGTCGACGCCGTCAAATACGGGGCACTGAAACAAGGTCTACCGTCTGCGTACGAAGGTGGTCTGATGATATCTGACAGGTGGGTTATAGGTGGTTGAATCTGACTAGAAGGTGGTCTGATGATATCTGACAGGTGGGTTATATATAGGTGGTTGAATCTGACTAGA
>ML778077.1:579200-599186 GCA_009831015.1 Picea engelmannii | reverse complement strand
ATATATATATATATATAGGAGACAAGGGGTTACAATTACAATGAAAGGGTGCAAAGAAGGGTTCTAACCGACCTACTAGAAATGTAATAATTCACTATCTAGGGAATAATAAGGGGTTTTATACATATCATGGGGATTTGTCTAGTGATTAACATATCAACTCCATCTTGATCAAGGAAGGAATTACACATCTTTTTTTATATTGAGTAGCACACCATTGAAATGTGGTACCTATAAGAATTTTTTTGTAAATTTGAAATATTTTACACGCGTTCCTAAGATGTAGAAAACAACTACCAACAAAATAATATTTTTTTTACTTTTAATTCCTTCAAATATTTTTTAGTTATAGATAATTTTTTAAATGGCACCTATCAACTCCATTTGAGCACAAAAGGAATTACACATATCCCTCATAATGGGTTGTAGAATGTCCCTCCCAGTGAAAAAAAACGTAGATCCATCTTAAATATGGATCTATCATGGGAAAAGAGGGATCAAATCCTTCAAGGCGATCCCTCTCATCCCATGATAGATACAGAGTTAGAGATGGATCTACACTGGTTCTATCTATCTATCTATCTGTAACGTCCTCACTATAATCCCCACTTTAATTAATGCATAATGTAGATATGATATGTGGTTGTGGCTAAGCGATATAATATACGGATTGTGTATTTGAATTTAATGAATAAAAATGCGATGCCAACTGCTAGGGGACATGGACAAAGATAGGGATGAGTAATCCACAAGAGAGGGGAGAGTTTAAATTAATGTCTAAGAGAAGGGTCCAAGGGGGAATTACCCACATATATTAATTCGAACACACTTCCTAAAATTATTGTTGGGGTATGAACCTTCCAAATTATGATTGAATGTTTCTAAATCCAATCATTAAACACATGTAAGAGGGTTGGTGTGAAAAGTCACATATCATAGTTATTGGGAATATGGGGATGAAGTACAATCATCTTAGGGAAGAGTGTGTCGAGGAAAATATATGGAATGATATTACTTAAGCATTTTCAGATTCTGCTTGGCTAAAGAAAAATAGACGAGAATATCACCCTATGTATATAGCCATCAAAATTAATATCCTAACTCACAAGTATTGATTACAAGTGCTTAGGCTAGTCTTTTTATAAATAAAAGCTTGCTGAAAAATTTATTATTTACATGATTTTATGAATATAACAATTGCTGAAATAAATGTAGAGATAGAAGTAAAAACACTAAGTCGATAATCAAGACAGATGAGACATAAAACAATCCTTTATTTCATTCCAATTCATCAAAGAGTCATTCTCTTTACAAAATTTCGTGACAAAGTTTTGGACCAAAGTCAAACTTAGACATCCCCGATGAAACATACAAAAAGACCTATGACAAAAAATCAAAAACTGAACTCTAACAGCTGGATCAACTTGCCACAAATTGCTGCCCACTCGACTCTGCACAATAGCATTTGTCAGTCATGAAAACTAACTCACAAACAAACAAGTCTACACAGACTATCAAAGATAGATCAACACCTCTGAAAAACAAGTGTATGAATGATGTAATTCAGCCCTGAATCTTGTTGTCTACAATAAGACCCTGCTATCATAAAAAAGAATTAGGCCTTGAATAAATTAAGGAATGAATGAAAACTGAACTATCTCAGCACAAACTCAAAGAGCAAACCTTAGTATGCTTCTCCTTCTATCCTCCTCTTGTTCCTCCCTTTCCTTTTTCCTTTAAGCAAATTAGAATTGGTTGAAGTAGTTGAACTACTTCATTAGTTAAGTTAACTAAAAACTCAACCAACTTTTAGTTAGGGGGAAAAGTAATAAATCATAATAAGGGTTTTAAGTAAATAATAACTAGTAGGTGGGACCCTTTGTGACTCCCCTTTAGCTCTTAACAATCATAACACAACTAGTTAATTAAACACAAACATTCCTACTTGTGACTCCCATCATCACATTCATGTTTGACAATTTATCTCATTGATATTTGAAATTATTTAAAAATATATATATTACTCATATATCCAAAAAAAACAAGTTGTCCAAAACTTCTAAAGTCAACTGTCATCAACAATAAATAAAAGAAAACTTAAAATCCATATTTTCCACTATGAGATGCAATCCTTCCCTTGTTGTTTCTCTCACCTTTTGATCTCTCTGAGTTGCCTTTGGCTGTGTTGAGCCTTTAGGCCTAATCTCGCTGATCACATGAGAACAATTGTCCCTCAAATGCATCCGGGAGGAAACTGACTTATCAGAGCCATTGGAGGGTGAAGAAGGGGCAATGATGGATTTTCCTTTGTCAGGGGCATGGTGGGCCTCAGTTTTCAACCTTTTTCTAGCATGGGAGGACTGAACTGTTGAGTGGACAGGTGCAACTTGGACAATCTGATTGTTAGGCGAGGGAGCAATTAAAGATAAATTGGGCCAGCCACGATGTTGGGAGACTGCCAGGTGGAAAACCTCTTTCCATCTGTCGTTTTCGGGAAACTTGGGTTGCAATGAGACATGCAGGGGCACGTGAATACCAGGGGCTTGTGGAGCTTGGAAGGGAGGCCTTTCAGGCCTCGGTTGGACCACTCCTTTCCCAATCTAATTGAAAAACCCATCCTGAAATAACTGGCCTAACTCTTGCAAGTCAGCATCAAAGTGTATGGAGAATCTTGGCCTTCTTGGGAATCTGTTCCAATTACCTCTCCCTCAGTTGCCTCTGCCATGGTTACCTCGGCTGAAAAATCTCATTCCTGTATGCATGATTGATTAGCAAATAATTTATTTAACAACCATACATGACAACTCTTCTAAAAATATGAAATAAATTTTGGCTCAACAACATATCAGACTCATGCAATCCAATCCATAAAAAATGTTTGATCGTTGTCAATGAGCAGGGGGTGAACAAAGGTTCTAGGATAAGCGAGGGGTTTGTATTGAGAGAAAAAAAAATGTTAAAATGAGGGGGGAAAAGAATCATGGTTACTTCTCATAGACAACAAACAATCAATTGTAATGTAAACCAAAGAACATGTCACTGTAATCCATCCAAGAAATATGATTTCAAACTGTTACAATACATGATTCCTCTTAACTGTAATTAAATTTTAGGAACAAGGAGTGAAAAATGAATATGGGAAGGCGAGGGGATTGTAATTAGAAAAAAGTGAATTAATGGTAGGGAAGAGAGTGGATACTGTTCATAAAATTAATTAAGTAATCCATAAAACCATTCTATATTAAATGCAAAAGGTCCAGCACTAACCAAATAATCACTGTGATCAATTTAACAACTACTATGCATAATTTAATCATTTTTGTGTATTAACTCTCTCACTGTCTGCAATTAAATCTTTAACACAATGTCATCAAACTCAAAACAGTATGCCTTCCAAACAACCTATATAAGAGTTTTGTTTCTTCTCATTTGTCCAATTTAATGTTTTAAAACAATTTCTAAATAAACACACGGTCACTTGTTTCCACTCTGTTCAACATCCAAACATCAACCATTGTCCATGAATTATTTCCTCCATCAAACACAAACACAAAAATCGTGCCCGATTCCGTTCCTCTAATCCATTTAATAATCAAATTGCAATGAAATCATGTTGTTATAAAACCTGTGCCCATCTCTGATGGTGTAATCTAACGATATCCATAAACATATGCAGAGGAAAACCAAGTCACGACTATCATGATTTTAAATTGCAATACTCCCAATTGGCAATTAAAACACACATTAACAATAACCATGAATTCAACTTAAACATGTTGTAGGAAACCCACACATACTGAAGCCTCGCTGTGACTTAATTAACTATAAACTAATGTTGGGTTAACAATTAATTATTTCAATATAAGAGACAACGACTGTGTGTCCAATCCCATTTCTCAAATCAACCAATTAACCATGCTAAGCTATCGATTTGACTGTTATAATAAACAATGTAGTGACTAAATACCAATAACCAAGACCACTGTCAATGCTATCAACAGAGACGAGTCAACAATCAAACACTATCGATGATACCCCACCAAATCATAACAACCAACTATACACTCGACCGGATATAACTGGCTCCATTTATAAAAACCAGACTTTGAGTAAACCAAATGGGCTTTGAGTAATCAAGGGTTCTCTCTGTGGACCAACACAGGGAGACTGGAGTCGACCACCAACAGTGGGTGAGAAACTTCTGAGACCATACGGTGGACACACATGCCATATCACCAATGAATTCGCAGATAGGGTGACAGTTAATGAGATAGGCGGGACTATGAACAGAGGAGCAGAGGCTTCTTATAATAACATTGTGAACACACAGGGTATAACCCTCGTGGTTTTCCCAATCAACCTGCGTAATGATGATATAAAAAGAGAGCCACGAAATAACAATAAACTCTAAAGAAAGCATCTTGATAGCCACCCAAACCAATTTGCAGAAACCACAATCATACACAACCCCACGACTGGGTGAAAATGATAGCAATGACACATGGTGGTTCCAAAATCAAACGCCGCAACCAAATACGACTGGACAAGTTTACAAGAACTACATGGAGATGACTAGAAAGTCTACCCTCTAAGAAAAACCAATAAGGACGACAGAGAGCCTTCATGGCTTATAACACTCAGAATAACTAATGAAACCGTGACTTGAACCATTATTGCAATGAAAAACACACAAACAATCCATTCCAGAGAACATCACAAGTTTACACAGTTTCCATTCTCGAGAAAAGAACAGATCCATACATCACCGAGCCAATATCTATTTCATAACTAGAGTGGGTTCATGGATGGTGAAAAAGACATACCTGTAACCAAGAAGCCTTAAAAACGCGATCTTAGTTGAGCAGTTCTTCCCTCGCCTGAAAGTTGGAGCATAACCATAGAAAAACATAATTGAACAATAGCCAAGCTAAGGTGACGACCATTGGGAGAGGTATGGAGTGACGTGCAGTAAATGCACGTCGCCTCCATCCGCCACTCATTCAATTCCTTAGTACATGCTAGCCAACCCTCCATTAATCCATCCAATTAATCTATGCATCGAAACTAAAATCCATCACTTTTCCAAATGCGCCACCCCATATCAAATTAACCATTGCCAACCATACCATAATGTTTATCACATGTGTTTCCATATAACTCAATAAATCGTATAGCCACTAACCTTGTTAGCTAGGACTAACAACAATCCTTTAGTTTTAATGCATGTAGTGTATCATAGTAGCATAATTTAATTTCTTCCTTAGATTTCTTCCATATTTGTTTTTATCCTTTTCCATGACTAACATATGTTTTGTGCAGGTGTAATATGTAATAGATCATGGTGCAATTAACATAGAAATAACAATTCTCATAATATCTTGTAACATGGAATTGAGAATTTAGAGTAAAGAAACCCATACATAGCATGAATTATTCATCACCCATTTGTTGCGAATAGAACCAACATTTGAACATCAATCATGCTCAAACTTGTAAGCAGTGTGGAACAACAACATAAACATCGAGTAAGAACCAGATCTAATCCTCCAATCTACAAGGGGTCCCACCTACTAGTATTATATACATCGTTAGTTTATAATAATAGGCTTAAGCAATACTTTGCGGGAAAAATCCTCGTTGCGATTTTTATCGTCAACAAACTGGCGACTCCACAGGGAAATTTGTTTTCAAAAAATTTAAAACTCATAACTCATGGTTTTGCAGACCAAGAACGACAAGTCAAGAAGATATAACCGAGACTATTATGCAACAAGGGTAAGTGAGCGGATTTAATGGAAAAATGACCGGGAATTTGGGAATAACTCATGAAAAATGTTAAGTATGAGGGGTTTTACCACTGTGTGCATAATCGTTCAACCAAAATATGCTATTTACTTCAAGGAGAAAAATTATGGACTCGCTCTCTTAAATTCTCAAATGGATGAAGAAAAGGAAAGCAGAAGCGAGAGATAACCAAAAATAAATAAATTAGACAACAGTGAAAGCAGATAGCAAATTCAAGTGCTTTCAGGGAAACCTCGTAACAGTTGTGTAAGCTTGATTGTTATTGACTAACAATATCTTGCAGGAGTGTCACTGTGGCGGAACTGACCCGACATCTTATTCTTGACCAAAATCAATTAAAAGATGAAAAAACAATAAAAATCATAACATAATTAAAATTGCAGAATTTAAAACAACAGAGATAAAATGACAGAAATGTAAAAGAAACAAGAAATTGTTAAAAATAGAAGCAGAAATCAAACTACTGTAAGCAGAAATAAAAGACAGTGGAAAAATTAAAGCAGAGCTAGACTACTAATATACAAAAAATCCAAACAACGTTAGAACTTTTCAAGTTGGTCCCATGTAATGTTTCAAGTGAGACCCGTTAGTGCCATACGAAAGCAATTGCTCCTGTAAATCCTTTAGAATGTAAGAGTTAGTATCCAGGACCAAAGAAATTTTGAAGGGACCCAGAAATAACCCATGAAACTCTGAGGTAATTATCAACCCCTTAACGTATATAATTAGATCATCAAGATATATATGAATATTGATCAATTCACCAAGAGTTATTTGTATAGGTCTTTTGAAAGTGGTACTTGCGTCAGGTAAGCCCGACATCATATGTTCATAAGTCATGGTACCCCAATCAATGATAAAGGTTGTTTTATAAACATCTTCCCCTTTTACCTTGATTTGATTGTAACTAGAAAAAAAATTAAGGGAATCATCTGTGACCCTGCGAATTGCTGCAAAATCATTACTATGTTAGGGATAGGAGAATAACCTTTCATAATAGCTTGCTTAACTGTGCTAAAATCAACGCAGAATATTATATGTTCAGTGGCTTTTTGGACAGGGAACAAATTTGAAACCCATTAAGAATACTTGATTGGAAAGATGATACCAACCTTCAAGATTCTTTTCAATCCCTTATGAATAGTTTCCTCCGGTGCAGGGTTGATAGGTCTTTGTTTTTTCTTAACTGGTTTTATGCCTTCCTTGATGGGGATAACATGTTGTATGAGACCAAGATCAAAATCACGAAGATCCTCATAAGACTGAGAAAAAACATCTTGAAATTCACCAAGCAGCTTGGAAAACTTCATTTACTCATCATCAGAACATTGGGCACCTGTTTTAATATTCTTTGGAGACTCGGGTATACCAATGTTCAAGGAGATGGTTTCACCCACCTTCTTTTTCGACTCCTCTTCTTTATCTCTCTCTTTATTTCCTACATCACTCGATGAAAATGAACTCTCTAGAGGAGTCAATCCCTTAGGAATCTTGTTATCTTCTATGGACATAATTTCCTTGGGCTTAAAAGGTTCATTTTGAATGAAAGCACAAATTCTCTCATCGTTGGGGAAGACCTGCCAATATTATATAGTGTCGGGGATATGTGGATGATATAGAGATTGGAGAGTACAATTAGGTTTGTGAGGCAAAATTTGTCGATTAGGAGAGGCTGCAAAAATAGCTAACCGATCAACCATTGAGTTCAATTCCCTCTTAACATGAGTGATGTTGAAAGATAACAGGTTTGAGACAAGTGTGTCCCATCAAGACAGGTTCGAGATAAGTGTGTCTCGTCAAGTGAAAGGTATCCACCCGTCAAATCTTTCCAATCTCTTCCCAAGATGATTGCGTAATTTCTCACTGGCATATCAATTACCTGAATGCTAAGGGTTGTCCTTATTTCAGGGTGTGCGCACAAAACTAAGGTCACATATTTGATCTCACCTATGGTCATTTGTTGTAGACTATTATAGGAGAGAATACTTTTGGCATTTTCGTTTGTACAAGATAAGCCTAGATCTTCCATAATAATCTTCGACATCACACTTGGGCCTGAACCACCATCAATGAGGCAACAATGGGCAATCTTATCCATGATATTTACAGAAATATAAAAAGGGGGATTTTTTTATATTGTATCTAAAGTTATGTACACCTACCTTATTTACATATGATCCCTCTTTGTTTACCTCTTCGGAGAGGTTGGCTACACCATAAGCTTTTCCTTCCATGAATTGTTTCAGATGCCTCTGTTGTTCAGGGATGACAACCATGTCCAGAAGGGTTGCATCTGCTTTGATGTTAGCCAATTGATTTAGGATATTATATTTGGAGGAGGGGAGAGGGAAGGTAATTCCTTGACTCTTAGGAACCTTAGGAACCTAAACAATAGCAATGGGTGAGGATGAGCTCAGGCTAGAAGAATTTTGGGGAGGATCAAATTTGCCTTTGGGAGCATAGGATTTGTTCCTAGTATTGATAATCATGACATCTTCTGGATCTGCAAAATCTAGGACATCGATGGTAGTTTCTGGTCTTTTACCAAATATCTTCTCTCTGACACTCTTCCTTACCTCACACGTGGCCTCCTCATGGTGTTCCTCACAAAAGTTACACCAACTTAGAGGCAATATAGCTTTAGGATGAAAATTATTTTCAATTGGGTTTCTAAAGGGAGTTGTAGAAGAGGATGAAGCTCCAGGGGTGAGAGGGGAGATAGTTCCCTTTCAGTCATACTTTATCATACAATTGTTCATATCTTGTACTAGTTGTATGAGGGAGGACATGTATGTATTTTTAACCGATTCTCCCTGAGGAAGACCTGTTCTTTCAAGTTGTTCTTCATACTATAAAAAAGTATGCAGAGCAGAACTGAGGTTATCAATGGATTTTTCCTCAAGCCTGTGATGATAGGGGGAAGATAATGCATTGTAGTAATGCATGAAAGCGGCTTGGTTCTGAGGTCGAATGAGTTCAGGGATTTGATTATATAACTTAGTGAAACACAATTTGAAGGACTTGATGGTCTCACCATCCTTATAGGTGATGTTATTGTATTCTCGTAATTTCTCAGCTAGGATTTTAGTTTGCCCATAAGTGAATATGAACCAATATATTAACTCCTCCCAAGTAGACAAAATATTAGGAGGAAGGTCAAAGAAATTGGCTGCAGCCTTTCCTTCCAAGGAATTGACGAACAAGTGCATGCAAGTATCATTGTCATTGGCTCCTATGTTGTGACAAGCATTAGAAAATGCCACCAGGTGTTCATTTGTAGTGACAGTGTTATTTCCAGAAAACCTGGGAAGATTTTATTTAAACTTAGAAAGTGGAAAAGTGGCAGGTGGTAGGTTAAGAGGAGAGGACACATGCCACAGTGTGGTTGTGGCATCTTCTTCAAAATGAAAAATACCATTTTTTTTATGACTTTGGTGGGATTTGTGGTAGATTGGACAAGGATATGGTGGCTATATAAGCTACCAATCACTAATGAAGATGAAGAATGAGAGGATGAAGAACTTCCAGTACTACTAGAGTCACTACTAGATGCCATCTTGTGGATGATAGGTGAGGGAAAGAAAGACGAACTGGATGAATCAGACAAAGTTCTCCTTAGAGCACTTTGTTGGTTTGACAACACAATGTTCCTTTTTCCTATTTCAGCAATAGGATTAATTTCAGGTGATAAGCCTCTTCTTCTTCTAGAAACATGAGTCTAAGGACATGAAAGTAAGGCCAAAATAGAAGGAACAAGAAGGTTACTTCTAATTTCTAGGTTGTCTACGTCTGGCTTCCCAACGTTCCTAGGCACTAATATCTTGTTCAATTGCTTCCCATGAATGATTAAGCTCAACACGAGTATTGACAGTATCTAAAATAATGTTGAACAAATTCAAAGCAACGCTCATCTAATCTTGAAGACCAGGCTCAATATTGGGCTGCCTTGCAACATGCACAATCATTAAGAAATAAAACAGTCAAAGAATCAATATCAGAAAAATAGATGTATTCGATACTAATCAAGCATAAAAAATCAACCACAAAGATATCGAATATCTCCCAAGTATGGTCGCCAAATAAATGTTGAGGAAAAGATATGGAATGAACTTACTCAAGCATTTTCAGATTTTTCTTGGATAAATCAAAATAGATGGGAATATCACCCTATGTTTATAGCCATCAAAATTAATATCCTAACTCCCAATTATTGATTACAAGTTCTTAGGCTAGTCTTTTTATAAATAAAAGCTTGTTGAAAAATTCATTATTTTATATGATTTTCTGTATATAACAGTTGTTGAAATAAATGTAGAGGCAGAAGTAAAAACACCAATTCGATAATCAAGACAGATGAGACATAAAGCAATCCTTTATTTCATTCCAATTCATCAAAGAGTCATTCTCTTTACAAAATTTTATGAAAATTTTTTGGACCAAAGTCAAACTTAGACGTCCCCGATGAAACATACAAAAGGACCTCTGACAGAAAATAAAAAACTGAACTCTAAAAGTTAGATCATCTTGCCACAGATTGCTTCCCACTCGACTCTGCACAATAGCCTTTGTCAGTCATGAAAACTAATTCAAAAATAGACAAGTCTACACAGACTATCAAAGATAGATCAACACCTCTGAAAAACAAGTGTTTGAATAATGTAATTCAACCCTGAATCTTGCTATCTACAATAAGACCCTGGTATCATAAAAAAGAATTAGGCCTTGAATAAATTAAGGAATGAATGAAAACTGAACTATCTCAACACAAACTCAAAGAACAAACCTTAGTATGCTTCTCCTTCTATCCTCCTCTTGTTCCTCCCTTTCCTTTTTCCTTTAAGCAAATTAGAATTGGTTGAAGTAGTTGAACTACTTCATTAGTTAAGTTAACTAAAAACTCAACCAACTTTTAGTTAGGGGGAAAAGTAATAAATCATAATAAGGGTTTTAAGTAAATAATAACTAGTAGGTGGGACCCCTTGTGACTCCCCTTTAGCTCTTAACAATCATAACATGACTAGTTAATTAAACAAAAACATTCCTCCTTGTGACTCCCATCATCACATTCATGTTTGACAATTTATCTCATTGATATTTGAAATTATTTTCAAAAAATATATTACTCATATATCCAAAAACAACAAGTTGTCCAGAACTTCTGAAGTCAACTGTCATCAACAATAAATAAAATAAAACTTAAAATCCATATTTTCCACTCTGAGATGCAATCCTTCCCTTGTTGTTGCTGTCATCTTTTGATCTCTCTGAGTCTGCCTTTTGTTGTGCTGAGCCTTTAGGCATAATCTCGTTGATCACATGAGAAAAATCATCCCTCAAATGCATACGGGAGGACATGGATTTATCAAAGCCATTGGAGGGTGAGGAAGGGGCAACAATGGATTTTCTTTTGTCAGGGGCACGGTGGGCCTCAGTTTTCAACCTTTTGCTAGCATGGGAAGACTGAACTGGTGAGGGGACAGGTGAAAATTGGACAATCTGATTGTTAGGTGGGGGAGCAGGTAAAGATAAATTGGGCCAACCACGATGTTGGGAGACTGTCGTGTGGAAAATTTATTTCCATCAGTCACTTTCGGGAACCTCGGGTTGCAATGAGACATGAGGGGGCACGAGAATACCAAAGGCTTGTGAAGCTTGGAAGGGAGGCCTTTCAGGCCTCGGTTGGACTACTCCTTGCCCAATCCAATTGAAAAAACCAACCTGAAATAGTTGGCCTAAATCTTGCTAGTCAACATCAAAGTGTATGGAGAATCTTGGCCTTCTTGGGCCTCTGTTCCAATTACCTCTCCCTTGGTTGCCTCTACCATGGATACCTTGGATAAAAAATCTCATTCCTATATGCATGAATGATTAGCAAATAATTTATTTAACAACCATACATGACAACTCTTTTAAAAATATGAAAGAAATTTTGGCTCAACAACATATCAGACCCATGCAATCCAATCCATACAAATTGTTCAATCGTTGTCAATGAGCAGAGGGTTAACACAGGTTATGGGATACGCAAGGGGTTTGTATTGAGTGAAAAAAAAATGTTAAAATGAGGGGGAAAAAGAATCATGGTTACTGCTCAAAGACAACAAACAATCATCTGTAATGTAAACCAAAGAACATGTCACTGTAATCCATCCAAGAACTGTGATTTCAAACCATTACAATACATGATTCCTCTTAACTGTAATTAAATTTTAGGAACATGGAGTGAAAAATGAATATGGGAAGGCGAGGGGATTGTAATTAGCGAAAAGTGAAATAATGGTAGGGAAGAGAGTGGATATTGTTCATAAAATTAGTTAAGTAATCCATAAAACCATTCTATATTAAATGCAAAAGGTCCAACACTAACCAAATAATCATTGTGATTGATTTAACAACTATTGTGCATAATTTAATCATTTATGTGTATTAACTCGCTCACTGTCTGCAATTAAATCTTTAACACATTGCCATCAAACTCAAAACATTATGCCTTCCAAAAAACCCGTATAAGAGTTATGCTTCTTCTCATTTGTCCAATTTAATGTTTTAAAACAATTTCTAAATGAACACACAAACACTTGTTTCCACTCTGTTCAACATCCAAACATCAACCACTGTCCATGAATTATTTCCTCCATCAAACACAGACACAAAAATTGTGCCCGATTCCATTCCTCTAATCCATTTAATAATCAAATTGCAATAAAATCATGATGTTATAAAACCCGTGCCCATCTCTGATGGTGTAATCAAATGATATCCATAAACATATGCAGTGGACAACCCAGTAACGACTATCACGATTTTAAATTGCAATACTCCTGATTGGAAATTAAAACACACAGTAACAACAACCATCAATTCAACTTAAACATGATGTAGGAAACCCACACATACCGAAGCCTTGATTTGAATTTAATCAACTATAAACTAATGTTGGGTTAACAATTAATTATTTCAATATAATAGACAACGACTGTGTGTCCAATCCCATTTCTCAAATCAACCAATTAACCATGATGAGCTATCGATTCGATTGTTATAATAAACAATGCAGTGACTAAATACCAATAACCAAGACCATTGTCAACGTTATCAACAGAGACGAGTCAACAATAAAAAACTGTCGATGATACCCCACCAACTCATAACAACCAACTATACACTCGACTGGATATAACTGGCTCCATTTATAAAAGTCGGGCTTTGAATAAACCAAATGGGCTTTGAGTAATCAAGGGTTCGCTCTGTGGACCAACACAGGGAGATTGGAGTCAATCACCAACAACGAGTGAGAAACTTTCGTGACCATATAGTGGATACACATGCCATATCACCAATGACTTCGCAGATAGGGTGACAGTTAACGAGATAGGTGAGACTATGAACAGAGGAGCGAAGGCTTCTTATAATAACACCAAGAACACACATGGCATAACCCTCGTGGTTTTCCCAATAAACCCGTGTAATGCTGATATAAAAACAGAGGCACGGAATAACAAGCAACCCTAAAGAAAGCATCTTGATAGCCACCCAAACCAATTTGCAGAAACCACAATCATACATGAACCCACGACTGGGCGAAAATGATAGCAATGACACATGGTGGTTCCAAAATCAAACGCCACAACCAAATACGTCTGAACAAGTTTACAATATCTGTGTGGAGACGACCAACAAGTATGGACTGTATGAAACCCTCCAATAAAAACCAATAAGGATGATAGAGAGCCTTCATGGCTTCTAGCACTCAGAATAATCAATGAAACCGTGAATTCAACCATTATTGCAATGAAAACCACACAAACAATCCATTCCAGAGAACATCACAAGTTTACACAATTTCTAGTCTCGAGAAAAGCATAGACCCATACATCACCGAGCCAATATCTATTTCATAACCAGAGCGGGTTCATGTATGGTGAAAAAGACATACCTGTAACCAAGAAGACTTAAAAACACGAGCTTAGTTTAGCAATTCTTCCCTTGCCTGAAAGTCGAAGCATAACCACAACGAAGCACAATTGAACAATATCCAATCTAAGGCGACGACCAGTGGGAGAGGTATGGAGTGATGTGTAGTAAATGAATGTCGCCTCTATCCTCCACTCATTCAATTCCTTAGTACATGCCAACCAACCCTCCATTAATCCATCCAATTAATCTATGCATCGAAACTAACATCCATCACTTTTCCAAATGCGCCACCCCATATCACATTAACCATTTCCAACCATACCATAACGCATATCACATGTGTTTCCATATAACTCAATAAATCTTATAGACACTAACCTTGTTATCTAGGAATAACAACAATCCTTTAGTTTTAATGCATGTAATGTAGCATAGTTTAATTTCTTCCTTAGATTTTTTCCATATTTATTTTATCCTTTTCCATGACTAACATGTGTTTTGTGTAGGTGTAATATGTAATAGATCATGGCGCAATTAGCATAGAAATAATAGTTCTCATAAGCTCTCGTAACATGGAATTGAGAATTTAGAGTAAAGAAACCCACACATGGCATGAATTATTCATCACCCATTTGTTGCGAATAGAACCAACATTTGAACATCAATCATGCTCAAACCTGTAAGCAGTGTGGAACAACAACATAAACATTGAATAAGAACCAGATCTAATCCTCCAATATACAAGGGGGTCCCACCTACTAGTATTATATACATCGTTAGTTTATAATAATAGGCTTAAGCAATACTTTGCAGGAAAAATCCTCGTTGCGATTTTTATCGTCAACAGAGTGTAAGTCAATCAAGGAAGCAAAAGGGAGGAAATTCACATGCCCAAGGGGGGAGTTTTAGACTGTCACATTTTTGCATGAACGAGTAGAGAACAAAAGAAAAGATCACTAGAGTTGGAATAACAATGGAGGGGAAATTCTGAAGTGGTTTTCGAGCTGAAGACTAAAGAAGCAAGTTGTGAGGATTGCAAAAGAACAAGTTGTTAGGATTGAAGAGTGAACTCCTGTGAGAGTTTTACTACAACAACAAGTTATTGTTGTATTTTCCTAGTAGTTTTCCTAGCAGCGAGTTCCCTTGAGTTTCCCAGTAGTGAAATTCATGTTTACATGTGCTAGAGGGACCCTGATAAATGAGTGGGATGTCGGATGGACTGAGAGCAGTGAAGGGGTACATTCCTTGGGTTGGGTAGGTCAAGAGGAAGAGCGTTGGAGAAAAATTTGGGATAGTTGTAGAAGAATGCTAGCGGGTTGTGAAATTATTTGAGTTGTGAGTGGACAGTGAGAGACACCCTCTTTTTTGAATTGCTAGCCCCAGCTCGGGGGTGACTTGTTGTTGATATTTGGAACACAAAGTCTATGGTTGGGTGGAACATCCATCCTAAGAAGATACTTACACAATTGTTCAGAAAAATAAGTGTTTTATTTTTTTTATATGTTGCATTATGAATTTTAATTGTTGTGCATTAGCTATGTATATGATGATGATTTTAGTTGTTGTTGTATGAATTTAATTCTCTACATTCATATTTGTTTTAGCATGTTGTAGATACATTTAAATTGAAGATAAAAGAATGGTTAAATTGATGTGCATTATTGTAGCTGGTAAGCTACATGATTAGTTAGCATATTTTTTATTTTTATTTTTATTTGTATGTGTATTCCACAAGTAATGTTCCTTGGTTAAGATAGGGGACATTACAGATTGGTATCATGGCTCAAGGTTCAACACCGAGCTTGTATGGGCCCAAAATTGTGCGAATTTGGTAGAAATTCGTTGTCATAGAGTTTCACCTGTGACAGATTGGGGGGAAATGGTGAAACTGGAGTGAAACCCCTAGATTTCTAAGAGAATTCAGGTCAAAATTTCCCTCATAACCATCTAAGAGGTGATAAAAAATGTCAATCTGCAGGTTGCATAGCTAAATTCGACTTGGAAGGTCGAAATTTTTGTTTTAATAGTGGTTGAAGAAGTTGGGAGAGTTTGATGGATCGACAATTGACATCCATTTTCAAAGTTTGGAAAAATGGAGCAGATCGACAATCGAGATCCATTTTTGAAGTTTAGAAAAATAGAGAAAATCAACAGTCAAGATCCATTTTTAGAGTTTGGAAAAATGGAGTAGATCGATGGTTGAGATTCGCTTTTGGAGTTCGTAGAATATAGTGGATCAACGTTCGAGACTCATCGGAAAATTTGGGAGAACTATGATGAATCAAAGATCATTTTGACCGAGAGATCGATGATGCAAATTCATCCTGGATTTTGGTCGAAAATTTCAAAATATTGGAGTTCAATGAAATTCATGAGTAAATTTATCTCACCAAAGGAAATTGTTGATCGTTGATGGTCAGGTCAACAAAATTGGTGAATTTTTTCGTCCAACCAAGAGAAAACGTCGATCACCAATGGTCAGGTCAGAAAAATTAGTGAAATTTTTAGTTCACCCATGAGAAATCATCGATTGTCGATGGTCAGTTTGACAAAATCAACGAAGTGTTTCATTCATCCAAAATAATTTGTTGATCGTCGATAAAGGAAGAGAGGGGGGATGAGGTTTCATGCCACATCAACATCCACATTTCATGCCACGTCAACACCCACATGTCATTCCACATCATCACCCATGTGTCGTGCCACATCAGTCAGGTTTCCATGTTAGCACCCACATGCCATTCCATGTTAACACCCACGTGCCATGCCACATCAGTGCCACATGTCGTGCCACGTCAACCAAGAGAAATCGTCGATCACAAATGGCTGAGTTGGAAAAATTGGTGAAGTGTTTCATCCATCCTAAATAAATCATCAGTCGTCGATGGTCAAGTCACCAAAATTTGCAACGTATTTCATGGGTCCAAAGGAAATCGTCGATCACTAATCGCCAATGGATTTTTGGATGTGGGGATTGGATGGTCCATATTGCTTTCGAGTGGCGATAAATGGTGGAGATTCATCCGTGGTCCTAGGAAAATTTTAGAGGATCAACAGTTGGGATAACTCCAGATTTTGATATCAACTACTCAGATTAAAAGACTGTTACAATAGTAAAATAATCAATTTTCTATGAAAATTTTCTAGCGTTTGAAGGTCATCAACTTATGGAGACATTTTGAGGGCCTAAATGACATTTTTAGGTAGTCGAAATTGAGAGAACTATGCATACCTTTGGTATGCTAAGTCTCTTCTACTTAAAATGAAAGAACTCAAAAAGAGCTTCCAAATAAGCTATTCTGAGCGCAAAATAGCGCTAGTATGAGGAATTTAGAACTGAAACAGTACAAGGTATATTTTTGACACTAGTTTAATTCCATAGGGTGTAACTTCTTGCTCCAAAATCGGCTTAGGACAAAGGAGAAGTGTGTGGAAATATCATGGACCATAAAAGACAACCATGTGACCATATTTGGAATCTCGGTACTTGAATTTGTATAGGATGGGAGAGAAAACACATGCAACAGTAAGGGGTAAAAATGAGAAATGGTCTAAACTTTTGTAGACAATAACTATTAGCTTAGAGCTTGTATTTGGGAAAACAAGTAGTCAATGGAAAGGTAATAAGGAGAAGAAGTGATATGTCAACTTAGAATTTTGAATTGAGCATTGTAGTTTCTAAAAGCAATTTGCACCTTTAAAAACAGAGCAATGCGTGGAAATTGCAACTTGAGAAGTTGTAACTCTTTGCTTATAACTCATAATGAGGCATTAGTACAACCATTAGAGTGTTGTTTCATAGATAAATGAGTCTAAATAATAAAAAATAAATTTCAATTCATCCATACTCCTCATAAATGTAGTTCAAAGGATGACATGTAATCTAATTTGTAAAATATTTTATATTATGCATAACTCTAACAACAATTATTGCATGCACATTTCTTGCAGGACTAGAGGTACAAGAGGGCATATTTGGTTCCCATATGAGAAGTAGAAATATGGAATATGCCCAAGGATATTACATCCATGAGGAGGAGATCAAGCATCTACATGTCAACATGGGAAATACTAAGACATATTCCAATGGAAGAAGAGGCAGAGAGGAGCCTATGGAGATGGATGACACTATGAGAATCCTACAGAGAGAAATGCATAGCTATAGGGAATATAATGTGGATATTATGAAATATCGGGAGGAGATACTTCAGATTCTAAATGTGTTGTAGAGGTAATCCAATAAAGACTCTGGCACAAAGAAAACAACTAGTTCTAGACAAGTGGAAACATCCAGATCCCATAGAAGAAGGGATGATCATGGGAATGACAGGAAGTCAAGGAGTGTGAGTAGGCACCATCATTCTCCAGATCAATCCACTAGGAGAAATTGTTCAAGCTCATGTCTAGGGAGCATGCCAAGTTTGTCTCTTGTCGGGAGGTAGAGGATAAATCTCGAGTCAGACATATTGCAAGGTGAATTCACAAAAATCAAGTCACCAACTTTAAATGGTGAGCATCGAAAGGGAGAAGAGGTCGAGGCATGGCTATTGGAAATGAAGAAATATTTCTAGCTACATGATTACCCATCAAGGGTAGAAACAAGAATTGTAACCTACCACCTGCAAGGAAAAGCATCCTTGTGGTGGGATCAACTTAATCAAGTGAAGCAACTTCATGAGAATAAGGTCTCATGGAAGCATTTCAAAGGATATTTCCAAGAGAAATATTTTTCATAGCATTAATATCAAAAGAACATGAAAGAGTTCTTTGAAATAAAGCTGGGAATCATGAAAATGGATGAATATGAGAAGAGATCCTTTGATTTTTTGAAGTACGTGGGATTCATAAAATATGAAAAGGTCAAAATCTAAATATTTTTGAGTGGGATACTTATGGGATTTTTAATTACCTTCCTAATTTCTTAGAAAAAAAGTTAGAAATATTGTGCATTTAATTATCAATCTAGGATTCATGTATAACTTGTGAGTTGTCGTGCATTGTATGTGCCAAGGAATATAATTCAAAAATTATTCTAGCTATGAAGTTGTAGAAATAGTAAATGATAAGATGAAGGTTTCAAGATATCCTTGACAAAGTCACCAATTCCAAGGATAGGAAACTAGCAAAATATTTAACAGTATAAATTATCTTAGTTGAGCCTGGAAGCACTTAGTGTTGTAACCCCCAACTAAGTGGAAAAATACAAGAAGCAGGGATGATTTTAAGGATGTAAATTTATTTTAAAATATAGAAACCTTGGCAAATATTACGAATTCTTCATATACCAACTATAAAATGTTTGGTGATATTTTTGTAAAAATATTCAAATTTCTAAGGATTTTATATATTTTGTATAAAACTTTGGCGATTTTTGAGGTAAAATAAGTTTATCCTATAAAATTTGGGCGAATCAGTTTTAGAATAGCAAATCATTTTTTGGTAAAAACCATGGAAAATTAGCCCATGAGCGAAATTTAGCCCTTAAAATCATCCCTAACAAGAAGTACAAACAAGCTAATATAATTCAATCATCCTGGAAGGACTTANGGGGTGAATGAGTGTGGGGCTCTTTTTACCAAAACTTCCCTCCTACACAAAACCCATTAGTTGACATTCAACCTTTACTCATTACTGATTGCTTTCATTTATAACCAGTTAGATGTGAACATATATCAACAAAACATATATCAGAAACATAGATCATTAATAATTCATCACCACAAGGAATAGAAAGTGTTAACTACCAAAAACGCACCAGCATTTTTGAAGGAAATATGCCTAATCTTGTAGGGAAATTTTGACTAACTTCCCTAGCTCCAAACCCAAATCTGATTGTACCATTGGAAAGCTTACGATCTGTAGATGTCGATCGACTATTGGAACGTGCGAAACGGATATTCCATGGCTGAGAAAATTGTTTTTTCCCAAAGGCAGATTTTTTTCCGAAAATTCTGACTTTCGGTGGTTAAATTACCCAGGAACTGTTCCAGTCAACCACCGAAAGCTTGTTTTAACCAGAATTTTTGAAATTTCGCCCAGATCAGGGATTTTTGAAGCATAATGAGATGAAACCTCTTGGAATAGACATGTGGTGAATTATCAAGTCCATCACAACAGTCATTTTTGACAAATGGTGGAGAAAGGAGGTGTTTCAAAGGATATGGACAATTTCATTTGAACTTAAAAACAGGGTATTCTGCCACCTCAGCCAATTCGACTTGGCCTCAATAGGAGAAGAGTATTTTAGCCTTGGAAGGCTGTCTA
>ML778077.1:554770-567144 GCA_009831015.1 Picea engelmannii | reverse complement strand
CAACATGTAGAGAAGGCATGCTCTACATCTATAGTCATTAATCATATCAATGTGACTATCTCTCCCCATCATTTATGACTATCTCTCCCCATTAAACATCAATCACATCAATGTGACTATCTCTCCCCCTTTGACATCAATGGAAAAGGGCCTTCTCTCCTTGGGGCTGCTCCCCCTGCTTGAATTCTTCTTGGGGATGCTCCCGCTGTCTAAATGCCTTTGATCTTCCTTTGAATAATCTCTCCCCTTTTGAACAAGGGATATCACTCTGATGTAATTCTTAAGATACATCGCTCATACTCCCCCTATGACCATTGCTCCCCTTGGAATTATGCCTTTGTGCTCTTTCTTCAAATATAGGGCTCTTTTCTAGGTATGCATATAATAAATATCTCCTCCTAGAATCATGGGAAGAAGAATGACTCCCCTTATGGGTATGTCTCCCCCTATCTTCAACCAGATCATAGATCAACCAGTCTCTCTATGATGATCCTTGGACCTGTTTATGCATCAAACTTGTGCCATACCATACATCATGAAACAAAAGATATGTCAACAATAAAATAGAGAATCATGAAAAATATATCAACCAAGTACATCATGTACCAAAATGTGCCAATAATGCACAACACCCATGTACATCAACATCATACAATGTGACAAAAGATATCATCCATGGAATGTATCAACCACCTGCCTCTATCAACATGTCAACATGTGCATCTACCAATATGCCAATCCATGTGCATCCACCAATATGCCAACCATGTGCATCTACCAATATGCCAACCATGTGCATCCACCAACATGCCAAACAAGTGTCATATCACTCATTTTATGTCTCCATAATGAACCAAGTACCATAACCATGTATCAACCAAATACCAATTGTTGTGCTAATCAAGTAATACCAATGATGTACTATCATCCAACATATTCCATCTATATGTGTACCAAACATGTATCATCACTTGTACCAAGCAAGTTAATCAACCATGCATCAATACCAAAACATGGTGAATCCTCATACATGTATGCCAAATCCTCCATAAGATATGTGCCAATCAAACCACTAGTAGGTGCCTCTACCAATGTACTAGAAGTGTACCAATAATAGATCAAGTCATGACTCCTCAACATGATCATCTCATTAACTCACCAAATACATGTCCCAATATGTATCCCATTCATATGCCAAATGCATGAACCAAAATATCCAACAAGTAAACTTTCAATAATACATCACATGATATATCAAAAACTCAAATATGCATCAGCCATGTACCCCAACATATCAGCCTCAATCCTCCATTTACTACAACAAATACTAATCATCCATCAATACATGTACTAGTAGTATGCTTCAATAGATCAATGATATCTCTATCTAGCATCATCATGATATAACCAAGGTGCCATAACTTCACTGCAACAAACTATGTCAGCCCCTGCATCATAGAGTTATATCATTACAGTAAGATGCAACCCATGTGCATTGCCTTTTTCCCAAGGATTTTCCACATATACGCGACATGTTGCACAATAGAGTGCATATGTACACGACCTATTCAAGGTCAGCCTGCGTATGTATGCGAATGATACCACTTTCACCCACGTATTCCTTAGTAGATGACACATTTGAACTTCCCTTCAGTCTTTCATTATGTTATGGCTTCTCTGTCTTCTTCACCCACTTCTGTAGATGTCCATGATCCTCAGAACTTGAGCTTTGAGAATCCATCTTTTCAAAGATGTCTCCCTTTCTTACTTCATACCTTCTTCTAGCCATGCTATTTGAAGTCCTCGTCATGGAATTTATTATTGTGTTCCAACAATCCTGGGATTTGTGGCCAAATATACTACAGTTGTAGCATCTAATGGTGTTACAGTGAACAACAATGTGTCCTACTTGATCACATTTCCAACACCTCATGGTGTTATAAAATCTTTCATTGTATCTCCTTTAATAAGATCTACATTCAAAAGCTTTGTGACCATATCCATTACATGAATAACAATGCCCATGAAAAATAATTTCATACCTTTTCTTTGGTGTCCCAAGAATAGCCTCTTGATATCTTCCTTGCTTTGCTCTTTTGAAATTTTCTTTGCCTTGTGTAGATGGTTGTTTTGTAGCATTGTCTTCCTTCTTTGATGGACTTACCTCATGCTTCTTTGAGGTGCTTGCTTCAACATGTGTAGCTTCCTTTTTGGATCCAATACCTGATTTATCATATGGTGATATTTGACTTTCCAAGATATCATCCAATATTAGTGAGCTATTCAAGAATTTATTTGACTTCTCCACTTTCTTTCTAAGATCAACAATTTCAGCTTCTAACTTACAACATGACTCTTCCTTTTCTTTTATTTGATTCTTCAATAGTTCCTCTATGCTTTTGGCTTCTTAAATTTGGGTCTTGAGATGGACAATAGTTTCAAAACTTTTGCTAATCTCATCATCTACATTCATGTCTTCTTTTCCATTCTTTAGTCTTGTGATCTCTTCTTCCTTGTCTTCTAATTGAGTCTTATTGCTCTCTTATTGTTCTTTGAACATTTCCTTTAACTTCAAGATGTGCCTTTGATTCCTCCTAAGAAACTTCTTAGTGTTATCCTAAAGATAGTTATAGTGTGTATAATAATGATCACTGCTATATATATATAAACCCTCTTCAAATTCCTTTTGAAGTTCTAATAGATTTTCTTCTATTCTTTCCATGGGATAACTACCATCGAACTTTACACAAACTGTTTCTAGATCTTCTTCTTCACTTGAGAAAAATTCAACATCATCACTTGATTCTTTGTCTTCATTTGAAATGTTTTCAAGATCACATTTAGAAATAATGCATTCAAGAGTTTTTGGATATTCTTTACCTTTAATGATCTTGATGGAGTGGTCTTCAACATCTTCTTTCTTGTTTTGATATGTCTCCTCTAGCTTTAGCCATAGATCCTTTTTGGAAGTGCATTGTCCCATGCTCTCTTTGATAGGGATTGAGAGTCCACTAAGAATGGTCTTGAGAGCCAATGCATCATTCTTCTTTCCTTCCCTTTGAGCTAAAAAAATTGACTTGTTCTTCAAAGGAACTAATCCACCAATGGCTGCCTTCCAAATCATTGCTCCCATTGTCTTCAAATGTAATCTCATCTCTATTCTCCAAGTAGAATAGTTTTCCTCATCAAGGATTGGAACTTCATAATCCATTTGTGTGTCTATGGATCTCCTTCAAGCTTGTTAAGGCTTGTAGTGAAGGCCCGCTCTGATACCCATTGTTGGACACACCTACCACACTTAGAGGGGGGTGGGGTGCATGAGTGTGAGGCTCTTTTTACCAAAACTTCCCTCTTACACAAAACTCATTAGTTAACATTCAACCTTTACTCATTACTCATTGCTTTAATTTATAACTAGTTAGATGTGAACATATATCAGTAGCATATATCAGCAACATAGATCATTAATAAGTCATCACCACAAGGAACACAAAGAACATAAGATGTATGTACAATTTTATTTTTATTACGGACTACAATTCTTGGGGTTTTTCAGAAACAATTGAATATAGTACAACTCTACAAGAGCATCAACTCTATAATGCAAGACTCAACTTACACCCTCAGCACCAACTGAAATGAGGCAACAATCCTCAACATATATCAATTTGCAACAGGTATGCGACTTGTCAGTAGTGCAGTCCGCATGTGTATGGGCTCTAGCTCACTACAGCCCACGTATGTACGCGGCCAATATAAACAGTAACCTGCATATGCCTTCTGAGCTATTGGGTTTTATCTTTTTCATCACACACTCAGATCCTCTGCAACCTACAAGCATAATTTCTTCTGTCTTCCACTGTCCAAACTGACCACCAGCCAGCCACAACACATCCAAGCTCTCCAATAGCTTACTCATGCTTTACAACCAATCAATATAAATGCTAACTCAATAATGTATAAGCGACTAGCATACCATAGAAATCATATCACAACTGAAACACAAGAGTACTGCTCACTCCATCAACCAACATAAACCACATCACAATAGCCATACCAATAATTCCCTAAGAATTCACAACACAACAAGAAATACTATTGATCAAGATAATAATATAACCATACCAATGTCTCAGTGACAGATCTGAGCCCATACAATGCAGATCTAGAACCTGCTTCAGTCTTCAACTACCAGTCATTAGATCAAACACAAATCTCCATGATTTTATCCACTGTATGCACCATGTCCTCATACAACCAATGTATGTACGTGCCCTGGCCCATTACAACCTGCGTACACATCATATACTAAGGTTTCTGAAACTTCGAGACTTTTTCCGTCAAGATCTCCGATATTGCCAAATCTTTGATGTGTCCATGAAATCCTCCTCATGTTCTCTTTCTCAGAATAGATCTTCAATCATGCTCAAGAGATCCACACCAAATATGCTCTCACAAGAAGATCTCCATTAAAAATCCAAAATATAATCTCACAAGAAGCTCTCCATTGATACACAAAAAGGATAATCCACAAGAGACCATTACTATCTTATTTATACTTTCATCCTCTAGGTCACTTAACCTATTTTCCTTATTTTAGGGTTAACCACTTTCCATAAATAGAAAGTTCTCCAATCTTTATCATTTAAATATTCCTTCTTGATTTGGTCACTTCTCTTTATTATTTAAATAATCCACCTTGAATTTTTCACTTTACTTTATCATTTAAATAATGATTTCTTCTTTTAAGGCATTTTGACTTCTTTTGACATTATGGGGTTTCAATCCATCATATGGGGGTCCTTCAAATTCGTAGGGCCATAAATCTCAAACCGTGAGGAGTTATGTGACATTCCACATACCACCGGAAATGGCATGACAAGCACTATCCATCTAGGATAGTTTCACAAAAAAAATCACTAATCTTCTTCTCTTTATTCAACATACAAGCATGGGTTCTCTCAACCATAACTTAACTGCAAAGCATCTTCCTATGAGGGCTTTCACCATAAGGGGACCACTTTGGAGTTCATCCATTTGTACCATGACAAGAAAATAACGAGTCATATTTACATCAAACAAACTATGCATCATATATCAAAGAATCCATCTTCATCATGTATCAATGACAACTCATTGATCCATCTTCATCTATGCATCATATCAATAATAACATCTTCAATTGACTGGTTTCCATTTGACATCTATCATTCTCATCAAGGACAATACATATACATTATTCATCAATCATCAATCAATCAAGCCTATCAATCAATCCATTGACATCAATCAATCATTTAATAACTTGACATCAATCCTTTGCCATCAATCAATCAAACCATTGGCATCAATGACAACATGATCCAATAATAAACCTGATTGAATGTAATTGAAATGACAACTAATCTAATTCAATCGGCCTGGAAGAACTTAGTGTTGTAACCCTGTTATGAGTGTAATTGAAATGGAAAAAGTATAGTGTAATTTCATAAAACACACTCGACCAATTACTAATTCTAAATGGTGACTGTGCTAAGGAATACTTTCCTCATTTCAATCCTACAAGTGATACTGAAAGAGCTCTGCCTGGAGTTATCCTCAACTTTTTTTTAGTGTTGGGATTACACAATATTAGACCATGAAACAAATAAACAAAATGGAAAGTGTATATCTACTGCAAACATAGTATTTTCCTTAATGTTACAACAAAATGTAAATAGTAACCAAGCACATAATAAATTTGGAAAACAATCACTACATAAATCAAATATATGCTACAGTACAATAGTACAACATTACCTTATTAAGGAGGGGGCTCTACTTACCTAGACGAGGACTGGTGGAATCCTTCAATCACATGTTGAACTTCATATATTCATTCACACAAAAGAAATGTATAAGAACCAGAACAATGATTTTATTATTGGAGAATAGAGTTCATATTACAATAATAACTTCCCCCCCTTTACTCAGATTGAGCGAGGTTATTATACAATTTGCACTACTATTTTATTAGAAAAAAATGGTTGAGGACAGCCATGAGGATCTACGATCCTCAGGATGTTCTCTATTTCATTTCAACAATCCAACCAGGATAGGTGAGGTGGTGATTCTCATGACTTAGCATCCTCATCAGCTGGAAAGAATCTGTTGAAACGGTCGCCTCAATTGTCTTGGATCAATGACCAACAATAATATGTTTGTCATTTATCCCCAACTTGTCTGTCGCCATATGTCTCAAAATAGCATCCTAACTATCCACTCGTACTTTCCAAGATGATGTGCCTACCATTGGAGATGTGGTAGCGGATTTTTCAGAACTATCTATTGAGGCCACAACAACCCCCCTTTACTTTATCTTTTACAAGTGAAAGGTGTTGGAATACTGAGAGGGGGGGTGAATCAATATTATGCAATTTTTCCCACTTTTAACCATAATATGTATGCATCATCCACAATTATCACTTATGCCTTCATTTAACATTTCATGAACATATAACCATAAACAATACCATTAAACAATATATCACATCATACATAGTGCACAATAGATTTTTACGTGGAAACCCAAATGGGAGAAAACCAAATAATTATTTCTTATATATGTCAATATTACATTCATAGGAAGCACCAACTTCCAAATTCTCCAACACCAACTAGAAGGAGGCTCCAACCCCCTATTTATAGGCTTCAACTTGAAGGAAGCTAAAACTCCCTAAATTCTCTAGCTACAATTGGAAGGAGGCTCCAACCCCTTAGATTCTCTGGCTCCAACCAGAAGGAGGCTACGACCCCCTTTCCTTGCCTCATCTTGCCTCCCTGAAATATATGTGTAGACTCAACTTGTCACTACCACTGATACTGATAATCAAACTATCATTATATCTGTCACTGTCATTGTCATTGTATCTATCACTGTTACTTTCACTGTATATGTCACTGTCACTAACACTGATGCATCATCATCAACAACCAAATCCACTCACATACACCATACATCAAAATGTATTCCCAACATTAAGTATCCAAAGTACACAACATATGTCAAAAGATGTAGTTCAACCATATATCATATCACTCATGATATGTCTCAATCATGTCATAAACCATGTACCACAAGATATGCCAAAACCAAGTACCATAACCTCAATGATATGCCTCAATCAAGTACCAAAAGATGTGCCTCATACATATGTCAATATCACAAAGATGTGCCTCTAATAATGAACCATAAAAAACATAAACCAAGTACCAAGGATATGTCTCAAGCATGTATCAATATCACCAAGACATGAACCTCAACCATATGAAACCATGTACTAAAAGGTCTCCAATACATGCCTTAAGCATGTTTCAATCCATCCATGATACAAGCCTTAAACAAACACATAAAATCCATACCTTTACTCATGAAGAAAACCTAAAGTGTATCATTTTAGACCAACCTGGTGCATATCATCTTCAACAAGTGTAAGATAGCATCTTCATTGAATTTTCCTTAGCCTCATTGGAAAGAGACTAGTCATTTGACGAGGCCTTCTTGGACGGATTTCATACAACCCATGGGGGTGCCTCGCGGGACACCTATAGACTGACCCACGGGGGTTAGCTAAATTAGGGTTTTAGAAACCCTTCACTTCTGCAACTATGAGACTTCCACACTCCTTACTTCCTTAGGTTCACTACAAAAAGATTGATTGAGAGATATATACTCAATGAACTTGTGTATATCAAAATGAGAGGCTTCTTGAGGTATATTTATACTTTTCCAAGTGACTTATTTCCTTAACTTTAGGTTCGACCTACACTTTCTTGTTATAATTCTTTTACCCTTTAATTAATGACTTGTAAATTATTGTTGCAACTATTTAGGGGCTTCTCAGCCATTTTTCGGCAATTTCAACTTCAAGAGGGCATAACTCCTCAATCATGAATAACTATCTGGCATACCACCTATCGTTGGAAACAACATGATGGGGACTATCCATTTATGAGGTTTTTGCATGTACTTGTAATGTTCTTCAATCGCATTTTCATCAGTCAACTTTGGGCCTCATGACCACACCTCTGGGATTCTTGTAGACTTCTTCAAAGCATCTTCCCATGAGGGACATGCTCAAAGCTATGCCATAAGGGAACCACTTTGGAGAATTCTTCAATTATAACCATTACTTCTAGAGGCTTCTAGACTTCTTCTAAAGTTGAAATCAATGACAATCAATTTTCCAACAATACCCCCCTTTGGAATTGATGACAACACTCATTCTCTCCCTGTATGCATGCTTTTTTTCTTTCTCCCACTTTGATATCAATGGAAAAAGGTAACTCCCCCTAACAAACTACTTCTGAAATTTATCTCTTCTAGTTTTTTTTGTTCATTGGTGTTTCTTGATGATGTAAACTACTGACATATATAAAAAAGCCTTCATATTAAGGTTCCTTTATCGACTGATCTAATATCAATAATATTCTTTGCATAGATGATTTATCTTCCCTTGTCGATCATTGTGGATCATAAATTACTCAAAGTTTATGTTGAAGATACTCAAATGTATCTCTTGGGAGTGGTTTAATGAAGATGTATGCAATCTATTCCTTTGTCCTAATGTACTCTAATTTGATATTCTTTTATGTAACTTGTTCCTGGAGAAAGTGAAACTTGATAGGAATATGTTTGGTCTTGGAATACATCAATGGATTCTTGGAGATACTTATAGCACTGGTATTGTCACATAACATCGAAATAGGCTCATCATACTTCACTTGTATATATCTCAATGTTTTCTTCATCCAGAGAACCTGAATACAACATGTTGCCACTGCAATATATTATGCTTATGTTGTAGATAAAGATACTAAATATTGCTTCTTACTTAACCAAGATACCATACAATTACCCAAATAAAATGTTGCTTCGCTAGTACTTCTTTGATCATCAATTCTTCCTACCCATTCTGCATCTGCATAGGATACCATAGTCAACTCATTCCCTTTTGGATACCATGATCCTTCAGTGTTTCTTGAAATATTGCAACCTATCCAACTGCTTGCATTACATATGGTCTTGAGGTTGTCATATAGAGTAGGTTGTCAATCATCAATGTATAGAGTCTCTGATTTGCTTCCATAAATTCATCGTCTTTTCTCAACTTTCAACCAGTCACCATAGGAGTAATTACTGGTTTGAAATATTCCATTCCAAACTTCTTCAACATTTATTTGATGTACTTGGTTTGGGAAATGAAAATTCATTCATCCAACTGAGATATCTGAATTCCCAAAAAGAATGTAAATTCACCAAGTAGTGACATTTCAAAATCATTCTACATGTCTTGGGAAAACTTCGTACTCATCCTATCATCATCACTTCCAAATATAATGTCATCCACATATACTTCAATGATAATTATGTTGTTTCTAACAACTTTTACATAGATATTGCTATATGTATTACCCTTTCTGAATCCTTGTTGATGAAAATACATGTCCAATATTGAATACCAAACTCTAGGGGCTTGCTTGACTCCATATAGATATTTCTTCAGTCTGCAGACGTATCTTCTCTTTCTGACAGTAGAAACCCTTCTGTTTTTTCGATGTAGACTTCTTCTTTTAATTCACCATTTAGGAATGATGATTTTACATGCATCTGATATAATTTGACTCTTTTGGAACATGCTTAGGCCAAGATCATTCCGATTGCTTCCATTCTGGAAACATGGGAAAATGTTTCTTCAAAATCTAATCCTTCAACGTGAGCATATCCTTTGCATACTAACCTCCCTTATTTTTGGTTATCTGTCCATCTTCGTTTAGTTTGTTTCTGAACACCCACTTTCTACCAATCACATTCTTGTCCTTAGGTCTTGGAACCAATTCCCATGTTTCATTATTTTCTATCCGATCCAATTCTTCTTCCATGGCCATGATACAATATTCATAATTGTTGTCTTCCTCAAAGTTGTTGAGTTATATTGTGGATAATAGTTCTAGGTGTCTCTGTTCTGGTGTATGCACCCATCTACTTCCTTTGGCTTCTACTCCTGCATTTTTATCTACATTAATTTGTTCTCGTGGATTATTCTTCTGAACCCTATGATTAGGTGTTCTGGAGGGAATTAGAAAGTCATGCTAGTCATTTTCTTCTTGTTGTGCTTTTGGTTGCTTCTATTCTTTTTCTTCTTCTTCTTCTTCTTTTAGTTCTTCTTTTGCTTCATGCTCTTTAGAATTTTTTCTTTCTCCTTTGATCTTCGACACATTTTTTTCATCAATATTTACATTTATGATTTCCACTATCTTGTTGAGTATTAGGTTGTAACATTTGTATTCCTTTATTTTTCTTGAGTATCCAAAAAATATGCCTTTATCAAATTGAGGATCAAATTTTCAAATATGTCATCTTCTCTCTTTATGTATCATTTGCTTCCAAATAATCTAAAATTCTTGACATTTGTTGGTCTTCCCTTCCATAAATCATATGGATTTGTGTCACTGTTACCTCTGAGCATTCCTCCGTTTAAGATATGAACGATTGTGTGCACTTCTTGTACCCAAAATATATTTCTCAAATTCGAATCTCTTAACATGGTTATGTCCATCTCTGTTACAGTTCTATTCTTCTTTTCAACGAATCCATTTTGTTGAGGTGTCCTGGTTGCTGAGAAGTTCCTTTTTATTCCATTCTCTTCACATAAATCCATGAATTCGTTTGATGTGAATTCACTGCCATTGTTTGATCTTAAGCACTTAATTCTCAGATCCATTTTATTTTCAACCATTTCCTTGAAAATTTTGAAATCTTTGAATGCCTCTCATTTCTTCTTGAGAAAACAAATTGCAGTCATTCTTGTATAATCATCAATAAGAAACATGAAGTATTATTCGCGTTTTAGTCCTTTTGTTCTCATTGGTCCACATAGATCAATGTGCACAATTTCCAATGGCTTTGTTGTAGAGTATTCCTTCGATCTGAATTCAATTCTTGTTTTTTTTCCATGTAGGAAATTCTTGCACATAATACTGACCGATTTTGAAATTTCATGCATTTCTCTTACTGCTTCCTTTCTATTGATTTTGACTAGATTGTCAAAGTTCACGTCTCCCATTCTTCTGTGACAAAGCCAACTTTCATTTTCCCTTCCCAAGCGACTTCTTTCTTTTCCAATCTCATTTAAGATGTATATGTTGTTTCGAGTTCTTACTGCTATAGCCACCAATTTGCATGATCCTTCTTTCCTTATCTCATACTTCCCTGAGTCAAATATAAGTCTATGTCCTTGATCACACATTTGACTCACATTTAGGATATTATGCTTCATGTTTTCGAAAAGGATGAAATTCTCTACCTTGGCATCCTTACTTCCAAGTGTTACTGTGACTTTCCCTATAATTTTGGTTGAGTTGTCATTTCCAAACGAAACTGATCCATCTCTTTCTTTCTTCAAAGTTATAAATATGTTCTTATCACCTTTAATATGCTTTGAGCAACCAATATCAACGTACCAATCACTTCTTTTGGTTTGGGATTGAAGAGAAATGGAACATTCTTCATCATTTAATTTATCTTGCTTCCTTATCCAAATTCTTGATGGTCCTTTTGCATGACTGTTGAAATCCTTCTTTGGTTCCTTTGGAGGAACTTTCAATTTGCAATATTTGGCCATGTGTCCAAAATGGTTGCATTTATAACATTCTACTTCATTATTTAACGAGCCAAAAATGTTATAGTTTATGTGAAATGCTTCATGAGGCTTTAGAAGATGATTAATTCTAGAGTGACCTTCATAGTTGTCTATGTTCTTAGCATAAGGTTTTCATTTTATAGCTTTGTTCCCAAAATTGTTACAAGAATAACATGAACCAATAAATGTAGTTTGATACCCGGAAGATCTTTTGAATGGTGTTGTTCTTCTGTATTTTTCTTCTTGATTCCTTTCTGTTATCACTCCAAGTAACTCCTTAGGGTTGTAGGCTAAGGATGCTTGGTAACTTAAGAAATCATGAATAATAAAAGTGTGGATCAATGGGATAACAGAGAATAGCTAATGGGAAAACAAATCACAATGCAATCGAATGAAACAATGCCTTTAGGAATCAATGAACAGAGAGAGTAATATCAAAAGGTATGGAGAAAGTTGATCTAGATAATCGAGTACATCAGTGTGTAGGATCCTACAAGCCAGCAAGGATTCCTTTAGTTCAATTTTATGAGCTAAATAAGAAGATGACAGGTCTTAATAGCTGAGCTAAACTGAAATAAAGTACAGAACATGAGATAGATGAAGAAATCTGCCATTAACAACAAAAGAAGACTGATTCTGTATTGAAAAATAAGTGTCTTAGTACAATAGCCAAAGAGTCTCCAAAATTGAACC
>ML778077.1:527681-548120 GCA_009831015.1 Picea engelmannii | reverse complement strand
TCCCTTTTGACCTTCATCTCCAAGAATGGCCTTCATATTTTGATTTGATAATTCATAACCAGCTTATTGAAGAAGAATTCAAACCATTCAAACCCAAAAATTCCTGATCTGGGCGAAAATTTGGCTATTCTGGCCATAACAGGATTTCCACAGCAAACTTACCCAAAAATCTGCTCCTGCGCTGTTGAAAGTCACATCTTTCCACAGCTAACTAGTCATAATTCTTCCTTTTGCGCTGGTGAAAGTGCAGATTTTTTCAAAATCAAATTTCTCGGTCATGGAGAGTCCGTTTTGCATGTTTAAATAGTCGATCGACATCTACAAATCCTGAAATTTCCAATGGTGCTTTCAGATAGGCATTTGGAGCTTGGGAATCTAGTCAAATTCTCCCTACAAGATTAGTCATCTTTCCTTCAAAAATGTCGGTGCGTTTTTGAGTGCTAACACTTTCCATGGGTGTCTATTGATTCTGAATCCCGGGTCTTCTAAATGGTGCCATCCTTCTATAATTTTCTTCTTGAATTCTTTCAATTTCCTGATTGTTCTCATTTGAAGGCTTGCATTCTGTTGAGGGGTCCTAAATCCCTTTAACTCAACAACAGGAACCAAACCCACCACCGAGGCCCAATCAGACTCTGCAACGTTTAATAATGGAATGGTTCTCCATATCTTGCGATCCAACCAAAATAGTCGATGGGATTTAAGTTTTCTTGTGAAGGGTTTCTCCTTCAGTTTAGACGTTCTCTTTTTGTGTTTTCTCTTAGGTAGGATTGACATAAGATAAATCCGATATAAACCAACTATGTGAAAAAGTGGGAACAAACTTAACTACTGGAGAAGAGGTTGATCTTGGGATAACCCTTTCACTCTAGAATGCAGATAACGATCATATACCACATGCCTAGTACTAATACGTTAACCATGTGGGCATTCCAATTACTGACTGAGATACAAATTATCAGAAGAAAACATGCATGTGATAAACAATGGAAAGTAAAATAATTCACTCAACTCTAATCATCAATCACATAATAACACAACGATTTATTTTCATCATTAAAGACAAGAACTATAAAACATTGAATCAGATAACTTATCAACAAATTTAATAGCTCTTACTCATTACTGCATCCATTCATGAGACGAAATAAGAAATAATTCATCTCCATATCCAAACATACATGCATTTGATGAAAACACGAACTTGTCTCTGGTCCTAAAAGGACTTCTCAATTAAAGGCATCTCCGAAATAGTTCTTAACAAAACCAAAAATGAGAGTTTATGGCAACAACCATCGACCCCTAACTAACCAGTCGATGCTCTTATTTATAACATAAAATTAACTAAAAATAACAATTAAAGTGCAGCTAAGTAAAACAAAAATCGCCACATGGGGATTTCTTCTATTAGTTTTCTAAGAGTCATCTCAGTATATCACTTAATTGGGTGACTCTTCTCATACTCCGACCACTTGATGAATATATCCTCGTCGATGTTGGCATACGGGAATCTATGTTGTTCCATTGGGGCCAAGTGAATCTCTCTTATCTCTACCGCATGTGCCCAAGCTTTGATCAGATGCTCCATAAACTGTCGCACTTGACCTAGCGCTGTGTCTGTCACCTTTGATATTTTTTCGACCCATGATGAGTCTTGATCGACTTGTGACTTGACTATGTCGTGCAAGTTGACAAAGTCATTGGGTGTGCCAAACTCGGGGAGTCTGATGTCTTTCATCACCCGGTTTATCTTGATCCATCTTTTCTTGCACTTGGTCCATTTCTCTTGCATTTCTCGATGAGGTTCCTGAGACATTTTAACCCAATGCTTGACCAATTTCCTTATGCAATTGATTATGCTTTCTCTTAACACCTGGATGTCATGCTCTTCGGTGTCTCGACCCTTTTGCACCATGCTGATATAGTCGATTATTTCCACGGCTTGTGATTTTTCGTACCACCTCTCCATATCTTTGCATGTGGCCAGCTCCATGAGGGTGTCTTCTTGCAGCTCGGCTATCTTTGCAGTGAATAGGTGTCACTCACATGTAAACTTGTTGTAGGCCTCCTTGAATTTGCACCTTAGGTACACCGTGACCTCTGTGGTGTCTAGGTAATATTTCGCCAAGTGGTGCAAATGTTCCAATTCTTTTAAAGCAGGAGCCAACTCCTCTTCATCTCTTTTTTCTCTGTCTAGGGTGGCATCTGTGATAGAAATCCCTACGCCGATAAGTTCATATGTTTTGGCATGCTCTGTGTCGATCATATTTTCTTCTGTAGTGATGAGGATTGAGCGATCTAAAGTGATCCTCCTCTTCTTGGTGGTTCTCTGGACAATATATTTCCTTTTCTGGTCATAAGATATGGCATGTATGTCGACTACTTCATCCACAGGTTCGGGGATTTGTTGATCTCCTCAGGTGAGTGTATTCCACAGACTCCCGATGGTATATACTTGTTCAATACTGGGTTCTTGAACTTCCTCTCTGTGTTATGAAGGCCCAAATTATGTTTGTCGCTCATCAGGGAGTTGAGTACTGATTGAAATTGAGGCATCGAGGGTAGGCTCGGTACTTACTTGATCTTTGGCTGTTGAGGCATTGATTTCCTGATGTGGAGCTTCTTCCTTTGGTTCATCTGATCCTAGCTTGTCCTTCGAACTGTCCGCTTGGGTCTCCGGTGCATTGGGCATCTCAATGTCTAAGACACTCTCGATTTCTTGTTCGTTCTACGGAACCCCCTGAACTTGAGCATTGGGAACTGGGGAATATGTCTTCTCTAGATCCTTTTCCTCTTCAATATGTACAAGGGTCACAAGAGATACCTTCAGGCTCTCATCATCATCATAGATTTTTATCAGTTCGCTTAAGGGATTTGGCATACTTGCTCTCCCTGATGTTTTGACTGTCTCTGGATGAGCCAAAACACTTGTCGGTGATCCAGCTAGTGGCATTGTGAATTTAGGGTCGTCTAACCCAGTAATTTCATTAATGCCTATGAATTCAGGGCCACTTGGGCCCGCCTGGATTTCATCTGGGTTGTCGGTAGGGATCCTTGTCATACCTATGAGGTCTGGGTCATCTTGCAACCAGTAAATTATCTGTTGTACCTATTCTATCATGAATAACCCCCTCTCCCATGCGTCTTGAGCCATGGGGATACCTCTACCCTGCACCGGGGCTACCAAGGGGGCTTTTGCTGCTTCTGCTGCTTCGACTGCTATCATTTATTCTCTAGCCCTGAGGGCCCCTTGAGCCGATTGTTCTAGGATCATCGCCTATTCATCCAGGCTCATGGATTTGAACCTGGTCATTTTGGGATTGACCATCCTTTCCACCACTTCGTCCGAGTCCTGGGCATTTTCTGTGAAGACTTCACCTTCGAATTTTTCGTGGGTGTATGGCTAGCAGGATGACACTTGTGAGGCGTGCTTCAATACCAGACCCTTTGGGTCATGTTTTTAGAAACAAACGGTTTGGAATCAAAACTCCAATTGGCTCAGTCATCGTTGCTTAGATTTAGCGGTGTATTTCACCAAGTAGAACCCTACATGGAATCCATAAGGTATAAATGCCCTTTTCTTGTCCTTGACCAAAGTGGCATTGTAGCATTGTAGGATGGTCTGGTAGTATATCTCCCCCACTACAAGCTAGTCAGGGACATGCACAGGTAAAAGATGTGGTGCTACGGTGGCGCCGAAAACCTTGATGTAGGTATCGCGCTCATCCAGATACCAGTGGCCAACCTTTGATATGATATTTTTTTCCCCAACCGATAGTCTCAGGCATTCTTTCTTGAAAATAATAAAATAGATATGTGCGATGAATTCATCGCAGATGAGGGAGTAGGATTTTTTGTACCTGTTCTCCCATAAAATGCTGAAATATACATGGACCGGGAGTTATACAACATGCTAGCTTAGGTTCATGCCGACAAAGATGTGTCTAGCACAAATAACATCCAGTAAGTATGAAGCCATGTAGAAGGCTAGTGTCTCTCCTTATTTTGGCATCTGAGCTTGTTATATGTAGATGTTCAATTGTTTGGAAATGATGGCCCCCCTGTTGAAACGCTCCCTGAAATGGCCATTGTGTAAGCTAGAGGCATCCATGCCTCTGAAAATATGGAGCAGTCCTTTTCCCCATACAATCGACAGATTAGAGCCATCAGGTAGATGTACGGATCCATTAAGTTGGCCATATGGTACTAGTAGGATCTATGGTTGGTGTACTTATTATATTCTCTCCACCATGAGGCCATCAGTCGGCTGGTGTCGTGGCGCTCATAGAATTTCAAAACGAAATATGTATTCAGCCGCTCCTCGGGGTCTCGAAGTTTGTAATATTTCTGGACCTCCACCGGAAGGAACACTCCAACACACTCACCATTGTCGTCATTAATCAAACATTTGTGTGTGTCCATGTGGTCAATGAGCCACTTCAGGAGTTCTATGCAGGGGAACATTGGAGTTCTTCTTGCTACCATGTGCAAGTACAATCTTCGGATATTTGTAAAAACTTCATCGTCGAGCGCTCTCACATTCGGGTCACTGTGCAGGACGTGTTCCGAGAATTATTCCCGGTTGATATTCTTGAAGAGGTCCCCCCAATGTGGGAGTACCACCTTGGTCTTGGTGATTTCCTCTGTGTCTCCAAAGGCTGAAGGTTGAGTGAAAACCTTCTTTGTAGATGTTTTAATGACTGGTTCCGGTATTGGATCAAATTCTAATTGTTTTGCAGCCCCCAGAGAAGAGCCTTCTCCTACCTCTGGTTCTTTCAGCTTGGGTGCGCTCGGCGACCACCTGGTGGTTGGATTTCTTAGAGGCATTGTTCCTGCAATCGAAATAAAATATTTTAGATACAATGTACAAAGAAACATAGGATAATATATATATATATATAAAGTGTAAGCATGAAAAATCAACAGACTGGTACATACCTGTAAAGCTTGCTAAACCTATTATTTGTTACTCACAGTATCTCTGCAGCTTTCGAATCACTCGTTTTGCTTCTCCAGATGCTTTGAAATTACCTTGCACGTAGAATGGTTTCATTTACAATGGATCAAGAGAATTTAAAACGAGGAAGAAATTACCTTGTCATATCAACCATTTAATCTGAGTGATGAGTGGAATTCAAACAAATCTGCCACTGAATCTCTGCAACTTAAATTCATCGTGGATTGACGACGGAGGCGCAGAGGGTGATATGTTGTATCAGTAATTTCAAACGGTTGTTTTGATTCACACATGAAGTAGAAACTAATGCGTTATTTGGGATTAATTAGTCCCTTAAATGCTCTGAATTTAAACGTATCTAGCACTAAAACGTCCCATCATGTCGCTTTATTAGTGGGTGAATTGGGGATCGACAATGTGTTAAGGATGTTTTCGTTGATATCCTTTTGCAAAAAACCTCCGACGTTGATCGATTTCATCATACGGTGCTGACGTGGAAAAACTGGCTCAGAGGTGTGACTTGGATTTAGGGGACCAAGAATGACTCGGGGTAAAACTGGGTCATACGTTTCTCCAATCTGGAAAAGACACATGGCGTTGAAGACCGGTGAATTAACTTGTGAGTATTAGTCGGAGTCGGGACTTTCTTCAAGTTGTGCGTTCTAAACTAAACCTAGGATCGTCGATGTCGAAAAGGTATTGGGGGTCGGCGATCGGGGATAAACCTATCGTATTTTTTTTTGGATTAGTTTCTTTGAAAACTCTCGATGCTGAAACACTTCGGGAATTGGTGATCAGGGAAAACCCTTTAGCATGGTCGAAATGTTCATGGTGATTTGGTCTTCTCTGATTCCGACAAGCGTGTCGGGTATAGACTATCAATGATATTGTTTCTTTCTTCCTTAACGTTTAGTCCTTTCGCCTTTTACCGATGCCGAAGGGGATCGGCTATCAACGATGTCTATAGGTGACACTTGTTGTGAAACAAGAAACTTCCTTTCACCGATGCCGATGAATATCGACACTCAACGACTGAGGTTTTTCGAGTGATTCTTTTACACCTCTTAATTCCTTCTGATGGTGAATTTTGGAGCACGTCGGGTGAAGTGTTTTGGCAGTTTGATTCCTTATTTAAGTGTTAAGCCTCTTTGATTCATGTGATTTTCATAATTTAAACAAACATGAATATCTAACAAGAGTCAAGAGAACAAGCAAGACAAAACATTTTTCTCAAAAATAAAAATCAAATTCAGACAGTGCAAAGATCAAGTGGTACCCAAAAAGTGATAAAATGAAATAGGCTTTTTAGGGTGTGTTGAGTGCTCAACACATTCATCCTTCTTAGTGGATCCTCTAGTGACTTCTAGATAAGTATTTTTTTCTTCTTCCTCTTCTGTATCCATAAGGATTGAACCCTTCTCTATATATGTTTCATTTTATCCCATTCCAGACTTGTCATGTGTTGGCTCTCGACCAAGTTTTGAGGAAACATTGGTCGTGTTTGACCATTTTTGGGACTTCGACAGGCTGGTCGAAGATGGAGTGCCTAGGAAGAGCTGAGATCGTGGGATCTCACTTTCTTTGCGGGCTTGTGGACCAAGAAAAGGGTTTACTAGGGTTTATGTAACGGGTTAGGGGATGTCAACCCATGGGTTTACCCATGATTAGGCCTCTTTGTAAATGTATAAATAAGTAGCTAAGATATGTAATAAGCCTGGCTTCCTAGTTGTTGGCTATGTGCACAATAGGTTGAAAGTGTTAATGTTTTCTAAGTGAAAGAGATTGTAAGTTGCTTTGTGCAGACAGGCTGTGTAAAGTAAGGCTTTGTGCAAGAGTATGTTAAGATTTGTGGAGCTAAGTGCAAGAATTTTGTAGGTTGCTTTGTGCAGACATACTGTGTAAAGTAAGGCTATGTGCTAGAAAGGAGTTGGCTCTGTGCCTTGACTTGGTTTTGGGAAGGAGGATATGGCGCACTGTGCACATATCTCTTGTCCTCTACGGATTTTGGATCTATGGATTTGTGCAGAGGAGTAGATGAATGTAAGAATATTGAAGACTAATAAAAAATAAGAAGAAGAAGTTGGTGGACGTAGCCCCACACTGGGATGAAACACATATATCCTATGTCTTGATGTGCTTTGTGCGATGTGATTTATGATGTTTATATTCTTAGTGTTGTTGTTATAATGTATGATGAATGCATCTGATGTTGTTGCTTAGTGCTTAAAGACAATTGAATGATAGATCGAATCTAATGCTATGTGCTAAGTGAATGGAAGTACTTGATCTTTATGGTTACTACACTAATCTGTAATAAGGGTTTACTCTGCAATATGAATGAGAGACAAGAACTAATGCATATTGTTGTTTAAGTGCTCTGTTAAGTATTGTAATAATAGATCTATGTCCTGGCTTGGTTGTAGACACCTGAGTCCTGCAACCCCCTGCCTCTACCTCGGGTGAGACTTCATTTACTTCACAGGTTTTGCTGAAAGGGTCGGTAGTTAGGATTTTGTTGGTGCACTATTGAAGCGTTGAACCCTGGGTATGCCCCTGTGCCAACAAATGGTTCTATTGTCGGGACCTAAAACTGTGATTGCTGGGAACCGAAGAAAAGAAAAATCTCTGTGCATATATCTGTTGTTGTAGTGTGAAGTATTCTACTTGACTTGCGAAGCTCTGTGCTAAGAAAGAAACCCGATTTGAAGAAAATAGGTAAGATCTTAAATCTTTTTGCTCTGGTAAAGGTAAGATAAGTGGAATTTTTTTCTTCGAAAGTATGAATCCAGGTATGTTTGATAGATTTTTTCCTAATCTGAATGTTAGGGAATAGTTAGAAGAAAGAGTTGATCTGAATAAATTTGATAGAAATAGAGAAATATATGTTATTCCTATGCATAGAAAGAATTTTTGGACTAATAAGTGGATGCAAGAACCAAGAAAGAATTTTTGTAGATTGCAGGTCCAACACTGTGATCCTAGTGCGCAGTATAGTAGAGGCCAGGGATTGTTTAAAAGAAAGAGAGGATTGACACTATGTTATAATTGCAGAAGATCGGGACATCTTGCTAAGGAATTCCCTGGTACAGGTCCTATTTGTCTTTGTTGTAAATTTATTGGTCATGAAGTTGAGGATTGCCCAATGATTGATAAAGTTGAAAAGATGAACATGAGACAAGAAAAATATAAAGAAGGTCAAGAGACTAAGGATATGTTAGAAAATCAGAAAGAGAAAGAATCAAAGAAATCTCAGACTATGTTACTACAATTAAAAGAAGCAATGGATGACCACAAGGATGTCAGTTTGTCAGAGAACTTGAAATAAAAACAATGCATAGTCACTATAATAGAAGACTTCGACATAGAATGTGTATTGGATGAAGAAACACATGTGAACATTATGCCATAAATCACTTGGGAAATTTTGGGAAATCTTGCTATGATACCTTCATTGGGAAGGATAAGATTGTTTAAAGGAAATATGATAACCCTATGTGGAAGAGTTACTAACATACCTATGATTGCTCATGAAACATTGACTAAAGAATAATTTGAAGTCATTAAGTTTATTGAGAACATCACCCCTTTTCCACTTTTGTTAGGAAAGACTTGGATTGAGAAGGATTAGATCAAAAGGAAAGCAGAGGAGGAAGCCACAGAAAAGAAAAAGAAATAACTAAGGGACCTCATAACCAGAATAATAGAATGATTAATAGAAGAACAAGAAGACAAGTCAAAGTAACAGAGGGCAAGAGAAATATCTGCTGAAGTTGAAAGAACGCAAGAAGACTTGAAGAACCCTCCCATGCAAGAAGAAAGTATATCCACCCAGGACCTAGTAAGCAAAGAAGTATTACCTTTGAACCCTTTGAAAGAACATCAGTAGCGCGAAGTCACTATGCTACGAAAAGATAAGAATAATAATGAAAAGAGGAATCCATAGACGCAGATCACATGAAAGAAGGCAAGGAAACTCAGTAAGAAGAAAGCCAAGATAGAAAAACTACAAGAGGCTCCAGAAAAGACTTTGCAGGAGAAAAATATGCAGAAGTTGAACCTCGTCGAAATAACAGAACCACACAGAATGGGACTTCGCTACAGCGAAGCAATATGACCGTTGGAGGCACTCCGACCATTAGAATAATGCTCCAGAACGACTAGAAACACAATTATTAATGGAAAGACCGCCATTGGACTGTTGAGATCGTGCCATAATGGACTGATTCATATTGATTGAGGCATTCCTGCCCATTGGAGGAATCTGTTACGACACTTGCTTATTTAACTCGTCGGATGCTGCGTCGGGACCAATTTTTCCACTTGTGATTATCCAAGATAATAGAGAATCGATTTCATATCGCGTTGTGATTTCTAGACCTCGCCATCCATTAGATTACTTTGCTTGTGTGCTCACCTACCTGATCTATTTGTTTACAAGTGTGAATGTCAGGTGAACATAGAGAATTAGAGAAGTCTGTTGAGGAGATTCTCATGGAAGTCATGGTTGAGAGAGTTATGTCTGTAGGAATACAAGCATCGTCGACTGGAGGATTGCAAGAATCCCCCCCGACTAGACATCGTTCCAGCCATACTACTGAGAAGATAAGCAAGCACCGTGATGATCTAGCTAACACAAAGTAGATCTTGTTTGTCTTGCCAGATTATATACCGCCTTTGGATGGCGCGATTAATCACGATAATATCCCATGTGAATTTGAGTACACGATGACCACTGCGTACATCCCGAAGGGGATATGTATAGTTGGACCCCATTTAGGTCACATCCCAGCTCTAAAGAACAACGACTTTAACCTCGGAGATAGGAAGAAATACACGATGCTCGTGCCACATAGGTATTTGATGAAGACGACTGAGAAGAAGCCACGCATAGTCTCCCAGTTGTGGATTAAGGAACTCGCGTAATCAATGATATTGAACTTGATGAATATCCCTCACTTTGGCCGACATCAGGAGGTTAAAACCTACAGTAAAATCCTCCTGTCATGCTATCACGGAGGAATCTATGGCTCGATAGGCATGTCACTGTGGAGTCAATGGTGATCCACCTCATCACAGAACTGAGCATGCAGGGACCGGACCCTCAACAGTTCCACCCAGGGAAGGCTTCAAATCTCTCCCTGGAATAGCAAATAAAGGAGGATTATGGTGATGTAGATAAGGGAAAGTGAGGCTACAAGGTAGCCTCCATCCAATATGATGCAACATGCCTAGCTTGTCAGCTTATAGATGGAAAGCTTGTCAGAAAGAACCGTTTTACACATGTCATTGGATTCGTAGTAGACCTCGAAGGGAAGTGCGTAGAAGGAATGCAAATGAACTGGGCAAGTTACCTCATCAACGAGTTGGAGAAGGACTACGACGAAGCATAGGATATGGGCTACAAATTTCATTTCAGTTGGTTACTAGTACTAATCGCATTTGTTGCTTGGCAGATGCCGGAAGAAGCAACATTTCCAGAAGTTGAGCCATCAGAGCCATTGGCCGCAAGGTTCTCCACCTTGTGGTATACAAATGATATGTCTAAGCAGTGGAAATCGAACGTTGTCTTCCATGATTACTACCAGAAGCTAAAGCTTTCTATTGAGGAATTTCCATGCATGACCCCGAATACATTGCACCAGTACAGACCGCTAGCAAAGTTCCATGCAGATCGACACTTTATCTACATCACTGTGTGTAGGGATGAATGTAAGGAGGAGCTATAATCCTATTATAAGATGACCGAAAACGATATGGAGGAGATCACCAAAGAATGGTCAGTAGAGTTCCATTTACTAGTGGAAGATGTAGAAATATCCAACCCCAACATCATTGGAAGCCCCTTGGTCACCCGGGATGAGCATGCCGGGTAGAGCAACACGAAGAAAAATAAGAAAAAGGAGGAAGTGCAGAACATAGAAACTGATGAGGAGGAAAACGCCTCAGAGTAAAGTAGTCCTGACTCACCCGTAATAGGAGAAGGAGTTGAAGGAGATACAAAAAGCCATCCATTCGAGCTGCAGAGTAACTACTGCTCCTTTGTCGTCGAAAATTACAGAATTGGGGGATGAGCCCACCCAATTACGAAGACTAGAAGATGCAACAGAGGCTCGACTTCCTAGTCCAATAAGAAAATGAGAAGTATATAGAAGCCTTGAAGCAAGAAAAGGAGGAGGTCTTAGAGAAACTTTGAGTTGTGCAGAAGGAGAAAGATGAAATTTGGTCGATGCTCGAGGAGGACAATGCAAAGGTACAAAAAGAAAAATACCAGTTTCTCGAAGAGAAGACTGAGATCAAAGAGGCATTGATTAAAGAACTTTGTTCTGTGTTGGGCTTGGCACAGGAGGAAGAAGAGTTAGCCAAGATTCAAGTGGGGAATCTCGTTAAGTCCATTCAGGAGCTTCAAGCATGGGTAACAGAGTTGGAGGTTCAAGCAGTGTCGAGCACTATGCAAGAAGTGCGCGATCAAAAGGAGGAATCTTCCAGGAGTGCAGTTGGAAGGATCACGAGACTTGCATCATAATGTAAGAAATTAAGTAATCGTAGTGTGCAGACCTACGAATTCATTGCAAAAGATCTGGAGCTAAGGAAACTAGAAGCACAACTCCAGGAGGCGCAAGAAAAGACATCCACTGTACAAGCACAGATGAAGTCACTCACTACAGTTGAGAAAATGAAGAGATCACAGGAACAACACGTAGTTTAGCAGTAGATTACTACCATCCAGAGAAAATTCATGGAAGTTATAGAAAGATTACAGTCCGTGTAGGATGAAGCCTACACACTTTTTGAAGAGATTGAAGGACAAGGCTCGTAGTTGGACCAGATGGTCACAACATTGGAACAACACCTGGAAGGGCCTGTTACAGAGAAAGTTATTTAGGAGTTCTCCAAGTAGAAGGCCCTAGTGAAGTAGCAAGTTGAGGCAGCTCGAGCCAAGATAGAGGCCTTCAAAGCAGTGTTGCCCAAATCTAAGTGACTCGGAACGAGTCACAGGTGAGTGTTGGGGGCCTATTGGCCCTTGACCAAGTTTTGAGGAAACATTGGTTTTGTTTGACCATTTTTGGGACTTCGACAGGATGGTTGAAGATGGAGCCCCTAGGCAAAGCTGAGATCGCAGGATCTCACTTGCTTTGCGGGATTGTGGACCAAGAAAATGGTTTACTATGGTTTATGTAACGGTTTAGGGGATGTAGTCCCATGGGTTTACCTATGATTAGGCCTCTTTTTAAATTTATAAATAAGTAGCTAAGCTATGTAACAATCCTGGTTGCCTAGTTGTTGGCTATGTGCACAATAGGTTGAAAGTGTTAATGTTGGCTAAGTGCAAGAGATTAGAAGTTGCTTTGTGCAGATAGGTTGTGTAAAGTAAGGCTTTGTGAAAGAGTATGTTAATATTTGTGGATCTAAGTGCAATAATTTTGTAGGTTTCTTTGTGCAGACATACTGTGTAAAGTAAGGCTCTGTGCTAGAAAGGAGTTGGCTCTGTTCCTTGACCTGGTTTTGGGAAGGAGGATATGTCACGTTGCACGCAGATCTCATGTCCTCTATGGAGTTTGGCTCTATGGCTTTGTGCACAGGAGTAGACTAATGTAAGAATATTGAAGACTAATAAAGAAGAAGAAGAAGAAGTTGGTGGACGTAGCCCCACACTGGGGTGAACCACGTATATCTTGTGTCTTGTTTTGCTTTGTGCGATGTGATTTATGATTTATGTTGTTTGTTTTCTTAGTGTTGTTGTTATAATGTATGATGAATGCATCTGATGTTGTTTTTTAGTGCTTAAATACGATTGAATGCTATATCTAAGCTAATGTTATGTGCTAAGTGAATGGAAGTACTTGATCTTTATGGTTACTGCGTTGATCTATAATAAGGGTTTACTCTGCGATGTGAATGAGAGACAAGAACTAATTCATATTGTTGCTTAAGTGCTCTATTAATTATTTTAATCACAGATTTGTGTCCCATCTTGGTTGTAGACACCTAAGTCCTGCAACCCCCCTGCCTCTACCTCAGGTGAGACTTCATCTGCTTCGCAGGTGTTGCCGAAAGGGTCAGTAGTTAGGGTTTTGTTGGTGCGTTGTTGAAGCTTTGAACCCTGGGTCTGCCCCTGTGTCAACATCATGATATGGCCTTTGTGCACTGATGATTTCATCCAGTATTTTGGTGTTGTTCTACTACATGTATCTTTTCTGAATTCCTTCCTTAGTGAAACTATTTATGTTTCTAAGTTCTCCTTCTCCTTTTCTTTTTCTTCTAGTTGGCTTCTGAGTATTTCTTCAATCCTTTTGGCTTCTTCAACTTGTAATTTTAGGTTCATAATCATTTGTTGATCTTCTTCAGACTTAGGACTTTGAGAACTCTCTTTGATCTTGAGTATTTCTCCCTTGAGTGATTTGTTTTTCTTCCTCTCTTTCTTTAGTTCACTTAAGGAGATGATTAGTTCTACTTCAAGATCTACCTCACCTTATTCTTCATAATCCTCTTCATAATTTTCAAAATCCATAAATATTGCATTTTCTGAGTCATTGTCGTTATCATCATCCTCATCTGATGAGGAACTATCCTCCTTTGAATAGACACTTTTCTATAAGAATTTATTTTCTTGTCTCCCTTTTTATGTTTCTTTTCTTTCTTGGGAGATTATTCTTCATCACTATCTGACTTCTTATCATAAGTACATTTAGAATCAAAATGAATAATTTTACCACAATTAAAGCATATTAAGGGAAGCATACCTTTGTACTTGTGAGTTCCTTTCTTCAACTTCCTTACAAAGTTGTCTATTTCTTCATCTTCATTTGAATCATCAATGTAGTTGCAACTTGGATTTGAATTTTTATTATTCTTCCTTGTCTTCTTGGATGCTTTGAAATTTTCTTCCTTTTTGGATGGAGTCTCCTATTCTGTTCTCCTTTCATTAGCCGTGAGTATCCCATGTAACGTTTCCATGCTTAGCATAGCAAGACTTGCTCTTTCTTCTAGGGCAGAAATATTAGGATCAAATCTCATTGGAAGAGATCTTAGTACCTTTTGAACAATGACTGGTTGTTTAACTTCTTCTCCCAAGCCTTTAATAACATTCAGTATTTCATCAACTCGCAAAAAATAGGTGGCAATATCTTCATCTTCCTTAATTTTTAGTTGTTCAAATTGACCTCTGTAAGTTTGAAGCTTGGCTCCTTTGACTTTGGCATATCCTTTCCTTTACAGAATCACAATGCATAACTTTAACATATATTGATCTAACAAGACCACCCATAATAGAATCAATATCCTTTGAATTGTTTTATTTGAGTTTATTTCCATCCTTATCTGTTGGGGGAGTGGAAAGTGTCGTGTATCCATTTACTACCAATTTCCAGACGTCAAATCCTTGTGCTTGTATAAATGTTTTCATTCATTTTCTCCAGAAGGTATAGTTATGTCCATCAAATAGTGGTGTTCCATTCTTGGTGTGATCCATGATCTACCTTCTAGTGATTAGATGTTTTTTTGAAGGACTTGCTATGATACCAATTGTTGGAATACTGAGAGGGGGGTGAATCAATATTATGCAATTTTTACCACTTTTGACCAAAATATGTATGTATCAATTTATACATAGTTATCGCTTATTCCTTCATTTAAAATTTCATGAACATATAACCATAAACAATACAATTCAAAAATATATCCCATCATACATAATGCACAATATATTTTTACGTGGAAACCCAAATGGGAGAAAGCCACAAAATTATTTCTTATATATATCAAGATTACATTCATAAGAAGCACCAACTGGAAGGAGGCTCCAAACCCCTATTTAAATGCTTCAGCCTGAAGGAAGATACAACTCCCGGAATTCTCCAACCACAACTAGAAGAAGGCTCCAACCCCCTAGATTCTTCGGCTCCAACCCAAATGGGAGAAAACCACATAATTCTTTCTTATATATATATATAAAGATTACATTCATAGGAAGCACCAACTTCCAAATTCTCCAACACCAATGGAAGGAGGCTCCAACTAATGATATTATGGTAGTTGCGGGAGGTATTTACCTCCACGTGTAAACCTAATGAGAATAGAATATTATGGGAAGCAAGAAGAAACCCCAATGAGTTGGATAATAACCCTATAAGACAAGTCAACTCAAGAGGATAATTTGTATTAGGTTATTAGCCTCCAAGAGAAGAAGTCATCCAAAAGAAATATTATATACTAAGTAAATAGGCACCCAGAATGAGAAGTTGGCCCAGGCAGTTAGCCAGAATTAGTATAAATACAAGAGGCTAGTCTTCATTTTGGCAGGCATTCTGAGAACTGCAGAGCTCATTTGTGCACATTGTAGTTAACCAGTTTCTACGCAAGTTTGGAGGAGAAGATTCCATTGCAGCTGCTACAGCTAGCAGTTTACGTTTTGGCTTGGACTATCTCTTGGTTATGGTTTGGACTATATGATCAGCTCTTGTTTGGTGCGCTATCCTTGGAGAAAGGTTCACTACCCTTTGTTTGGCTATCTAGACTAGGGTTTTCTTCTGGAGTGATTCTTTTTCAAGGTTAAGGTGCTCAGAGGGTGGCTTCAACCTATGGTTGGGTGAAAATAGTGATATTTTCTATGGTAAAATGAGCACATCCATCATTTTATAACAGTTTATGGGCCCACAGCTCCTTCATTCAGTCTAACCACTAGAAGGGAGCATAACCATAAGGATATTAAGCTCGTTGAAGAACTGTCACTAGGGTTTCTAGCAAGAGTAGTCACCAAAGCACTGCCACTAAGGTTACTAGCAGGTGTAGTTCCAGAAACCCTAACCCTCTCGTTGAGGCACCTTAAGTGAAGGGATTGACCTAATTTCCAGATATACCAGTGCGCCCTAGCCTAGTGCATCTCCTGGTACTCTCAGCAAGCCAAGACATCAAGTTTGATTTTTTGGTCAACTCTAGGGTTGACCAAGTCAGATGGAGGTTCTAACTTCAGAGTGTGGAAGACAAGGATTAAACTCATCCTTGCCAAGAATAAAATGCTGGATATCGTGGAACCAGAGTTTGAAGAAGGAAAAGAAAAGGAATCGTAGAACGTTGCAGTTATGGAGAAGTTCAAAGACGGTGATATCAATGCCATGAGTATCATAGTGGACTCTATAAAATGCCACTCGATACCCTACATCTCCCATCTTGACCCATCGAAGAGGATGTATGATTCCCTAACAAACCTCTTCTTAGTCAGAAACATTGGACAAGTAATGAGTCTCAAGAATGTGCTCCGTGACATAAAGATGAATGATGATGACACCATAACATCATACTTTGTGAAAATATCTCAGTTAAGAGATCAATTACAAGCTATTGAAGAGATCATTTCAGAGAAGGAATTGGTAAGCATAGTACTCAATGGTCATCCCAAGATGTGGGATGCATTTTCCGCAAGCATGAACACAAGGAAGGAGTATCCTACATTTGAATAACTTTGGACTTGTTGTGCTCAAGAAGAATCAAGGATCAGTGCAAAAGAGAAACCCCAAAATAAGTACGATGATCAAGCCTTCACAACAAGGTTCAAGGATTTTAGGAACAAAAAGAAGTTTGGCTCCAGGAAGAAAACAAATCAAGAGAAAGATATGTCAAGGATACAATGCTTCAATTGTCAAAAGTATGGTCACTACAAGAATCATTGTCCCAAGTTAAAGAAAAGGAAGGAAACACATGAAGCATCAGTTTCCGAAGAAGGAGAACCCTCAAAGAAAACAAAGAAGGACAAAACAAACTTCTTCTTCTAAGACAAGGTAATAATACTCTTCATAGTTCTTGTACATACCATGTTTTCGGTACATATCTTGCATATCTATTTTTTAGAAGATAATATGCTCAAAGAGAAACTATGTTTATGGAAGAACAACAAGATAAGGACTGCTATCACTATGACTATAAGACAAGCTGCAAGATAAGACGAAATCAGAAAGAAACCTAGAAGAAGTAAAGACAAAAAGAAGTCAACAATCAAGAGGAAATTGGAAAAAGATTTGTAACACTTTGCAGAAGGAAAGAAGGATGCAGATGAAAGTGTGAACTCTCCTAGATGGAGGGAGCCGATTATATATTACCAAAATAAGAGCATGCATTCATACATGAGTCAAGGATTAGGAGGGAGCTAATCTATGATCCATTAAAGGTGATAAAGTATATATCCATGGTAGCAACCATGAAAAGTAGTATGTGTTCAGTTTGACCTTAGAATAAGTCTTCTTTGAAAAAGAAGCCTTAAAGAATCCCTGGTTATCCATCCACATCCATGATCCTACTATGAAAGGAAGAATATGGAATATTCAAAGCATGGATTCTATAGAAAACTCCATGGACCCAATATCTAAAGAGAAACATGAGAAAGAACATGAATATTCCAAGAAAGAAAGAAAATCCAGAACAACCAGTCACTGTATCGAGAATCATAAGATTACCAGCCTGATTTGAATTCACTAAAAGCAATCAAGCAAAGGTACTGAAAGTTGTGATGAAGAACAATGTATGAAAGACTTATGAATGTAAGCATTGTGAGATCCAGAAGTAGAGGTTATCCCAGATGGAGGGAGAAGACTATGGTGATTACTTGTTCCAGTACACCAGATATATCTCTACATGAACAATTATATCGTCCACAATATCCATAGGTTGGAATTGACATCAGATGAATGCAAAGACTGTTCTCCAGAATAATTGAACAAAGAGTGTATGTAGAGCAACCTCAATGCTTTGAGGTATACCGGAAATATACCCTTGTATGCAGATAGAAGAAGACAACTTGGTGGAGAACCTCCAATGCACATCAAAAGCGTGGTGAAGACTTTCTAAAACAGAGATATTGTATCAAAATGATTACTCAAAAGATCAGGATGATGGATTGCCAATCCATGACAAAGATCTCATGATGACAAAATAAGTGCCACATGGATATGTTCCAGTTTGAGCCTTGCCATGATGTTATGAGCTAATGGGGAACAAAAGATGAATCCAATAATGGCACACTATATTGATCAGAGCTATATGAAGTCTTCAGAGAAAACTAGTGTTCCAGAAAGACCAAAGTACTTTGAGATCAAGAATTACATTCTCCATTATGAAGTCTAGAGAAGAGAAGTGGTTCTCTAATATATATATATATATATATATATATATATATATATATATATATATCCACAAATTAGAAGATAAGCAAACATTTTGGTAAAGCCTCTTTCCAAGATGAAAGAGTTTGCGTACTCAAGTTGTAGCTCGTGGAGACAACTTCCCTATTGAAAAAGGAAGAGATGAATCCCAGGTTGGGAGGGAGCACTGATGTGTTATTGATTTATGGAGAGTCATTTTTCAGTTCGAAAAATGGTCCAGGATGAGCAATTCCTTTCTAGTTCGGAAAGTGGTTTGAGATTTCTGACAAACAAACATTTTTCCAGTTCGGAAAATGGTCCATATCGAATGGTAATTTTTGTAATGAAAATGATTTGATGGATTGCTAATGTACCATAGACAGTGATTTACCATTGTGGTTAACATGGGGAATGGTCTAGGACAATCTCTCTTCTTGATGGTTAATCAAGAAGATTGGTCCACCTCTCCGGACAGTCATTCTTTCGAAGCTCACAGTTGTGAGTAGTTTCGAAGAATGGTCCATTTTGGAGGTTGGTGTAGGAAAGTCATTTCCTGAGGAAATGGTCCAGACAGTCATTCCCTAGGGCATATTCATTCTCTCCAGGTTGCACTTTGTTTAGTGCCGGAGGAATGGCCCAGATAGTTGAATGGTCCAGGTTCAACAATCAGGACAAACATTCCTTAGGGCAGACTCATTCTCTCCATGTTACACTTTGTTTAGTGTCAGAGGAATGGCCCAGTGTGGGGAATGGTCTAGGCTCAGAAATCAAGACCTTTATTCTTCCTTGCTTGAGAAGAATAGTCCAGATAGCTCATCATTGATGTTTGACCTTCTGAGGGAAGATTCTCTTCCAGATCTCACAAATGTGAGTGGAAGAATGGCCCAAATGATTCAGTTTATATCATAACATTGTTTCTGTGTAGGTTGGTATCAGATGATTTTTATGAAGACTGTATGTCTCTAGATAGTAGATGTATACTACTTTGGTAGATGTTTCACTGATCAAGTACCTGTGTGCTACTTGGTGTGGTAGTGTACCACTAGATTGTAGTTGTGTACTACTATGGATAGTGTAAGGTAGCTAGAGAGGTAGTGGGGGGGGCCAGAGGGTCCATAGTGATAATAGGGGAGGTCATTCGATGTAAGGTGGACTAGGTCCACTATATTATTAAATAAGGCCCACTATGATAGTTAGATATAATAAATGGGTAATTAGATATAATAAATGTAAGAGGACTTCTTAGAAGGTTCTACTTCTAGAAGATTCCTCCTCTAGAATGTTCTTAGGTGATGGTAGCACTATATAAAGGGATTCAAGTAATGTAATGAGATGAAGAGAAGTATTGTATTTGGGGCTGAAGCTCATTAGGAGGTTGCCCCCTCGAAGAGGCAAGTGAACATGAGAGGATCCCTTCCATAATAGGATCCATTGTATGGTGTTTCCCTACCCTAAGGGTTTGATAGTAATAAAGAAGATTATGCATATTGTTCTTGTGTATATGTTGTGGTGCTTTTGTATTCAGTCTTTGGATCTTAACAAGAGGTAGTGGGGGAGGCCAGAGGGTCCATAGTGATAATAGGGGAGGTCATTCGATGTAAGGTGGACTAGGTCCACTATATTATTAAATAAGGCCCACTATGATAGTTAGATATAATAAATGGGTAATTAGATATAATAAATGTAAGAGGACTTCTTAGAAGGTTCTACTTCTAGAAGATTCCTCCTCTAGAATGTTCTTAGGTGATGGTAGCACTATATAAAGGGATTCAAGAAATGTAATGAGATGAAGAGAAATATTGTATTTGGAGCTAAAAATCATTAGGAGGTTGCCCCCTCGAAGAGGCAAGTGAGCAGGAGAGGATCCCTTCCATAATAGGATCCATTGTATGGTGTTGCCCTACCTCAAGGGTTTGGGTTTTTTCCACGGATGGCGACGCGATTTATTTTTATTTATGTAGCAGTTGGAGGCCGAATTTTCTCAAAAAAATTACAAATCTGAGTTCCTCTCACAATTTCACCCAATTTCAAAAAAAAAATCAGCCGAAACGGAGTCCGGGAAGTGAAGTTATGAGCATTTTAACTTCAGCAGTTTTTTAGGGTTTTTTCAGAAAAAACCGCGATTTTCTGTTGTAAATTATTGTTCTATTTTTTTTGGGTTTTTCTGTGACGGCTGTGGGACCGAAGCGTTCCTAGGGTGCTCAAATGGATATTTCTTCTCAAAACCTGAAAGAAATTCTTGAATCATTCAAAGTCCAATTGTTTCACACATTGGATGCATTTGCACATGGCCTCACAGACAGCCTCACAAATAGTCTCACAGATGGCCTCAATGATAATTTTCGTAGTATT